>JAQGAA010002823.1:0-11922 GCA_034696425.1 Isotoma viridis
CGATAAATTACTTAATAAACTAACATGAAAAAACATTTGCATGAACTGTAACAAATTACACAAATTACAATGGGCTTATGCAATGCCACAATACTAATGAATTATTCACAATTTTTTTAATTATGAATTAACAAGTGTATTTGGAATAACGCAATCCTCAACAATGCTAATCTCAAAACTTCAACAGTCCAGTCAGTCAAAAAAATTGTATCCAAATCTTTCAATTGTCTGAAGTGTCAAAGGACCATAAACACGAATCACTTCAATCGACCCATAAGCAAGAATCAAATCAGTTTTAACCTTTTCAATCCATTCTTTCACTTTTTCTCGTTTCCGCTGGACTACATAGCAGCATAAAATATTAAGACTGACATTGCAAGCACTTACTGTCAATACATTAATGCGTTTCAGCACAGGGTAACCCATTTCCAAAATTTCAGCACTGATCTGGGTATACCTTTGGGTGAAAAGGGCTTGGCAAAGAACATCAATTGATTTTCCCGTCATATAATAATTTAACAATGGCCACTTTTGACGAAGAGATGTCAATCGAGACAAATTATCTCGGATAAGTTTGAAGTTGGGCATATTTCCTCTAGAAATTCGGGATGCCTCAATCTGGAACATTTCTAAAATTTGACTACGAGTCCTCTGAGTTGCTTCACTTTCCTTTGAGTCCAACTTGCAAAGTAAGCATTCACACGTAAAAGAATGACTTCGAAATTCACAGCATCTTTTATCATACGAGGAGATTGGATCCATGTATGAAATTAAAATTTCTTCACCTTTTCGAATTGGCTTAACTGCTCGAATAAACATTACATCTCCGACGAGATTCCAAGTGCAGTTGGCATCCAAGCAACTATGGTTGATATAAGAAGGAAGGATCCATACTCCGCTTCCTTTCTTAGTTTCACTTTCCTCAAGGCTCATCATTGAGGGAGGAGAGTCTTCGACTCGAACAGAGGAAAATGCATTGTATGTGACAATTTTGTCAATCCGTTTTATATCAACTTTATCCAAAGCTTCGTCATCATCCTGTAGACTTCCTAACACTGGTCCAGCGTATAATTTGTAAAAGTCTTTACCCAATTCTGGTTCTATTCGTAGCTTTTGAGCTATCAATTCAATAAGCTCATCATGACCTTCGACATTCATGGAATTTGTCTCCGAGTTCAAGCTTATTGCTACTGAAATACCTGGCTTTGGCTTTTTGTGAAATGCAAATGCTTTCTCTGTAATTATCAACTGTCCAGGAGCGACTTTTTCTTTTGTAGCCAGACCACGACCTTTACCAGTAATTTCTCGAATTTCCAGTTGTCCAATGTAGTCCGATATTTCTAGTTCTTCCATTTTTTCTTTTTTCATAGCAATGTCAAGCTCGTCAAATTTACCAGTTGAACTTTCTGCAACCATTTTGTCAGCATTTTCTTTCAGCTTAAACAGTTCTTTCACACGCAAGAGTGAAGGTTTCTCTTTAAATTTTGAATTCAACAGTTCCACAGCTTCGGCATACTTTCGTAATCCCCAAAAACTTTTGACAGTTCGATAAATCCCTTTGATATGAAACGGCTCTTTTTCCAGTGCAACTTTTAAATCTTCAAGAGCTCTTCTGTAACAACCAATGGTTAAATATGCAGCTCCTCTGTTAACAAGTATACCAGTGTTATTGCTAGAAATAGTCAGGGCTTGAGTGTAAGATCGAATTGCATCGATGAATTTTTTTTCCACAAAATGCTTATTTCCAAGATTGTTCAATTCCTGTACTAATTTTAGTTTTTTTCTTGATTCTTCAGATGAACAAATGGCTCGATCTCGATAATCAATTGGTATTTCACCTCGCCATTCTAATTTAGGGAATAACGCTTCAAAGAAAGTTGGACTGATGACTTTTATATCTGAAGGGTTATCACATTGGACTGCTAACCCTCCATCAGCCATTTGTTTAAACCAAGGGTTTTTAATTGCTAGGATCATCCCAACAGGAAAAACGCTCTCCAAATTTTCTTCAGCATTTTTATAGTTGTACAAAGATAAGCGAACAGCGAGTCTACCTTCCGGATCGTCCACCACAGTCATAATGGATGTCATTAATTGTGGGGGAGTGATGCAGCGACATAAAAAGAATTTTCCAGCAATCACTTGATCAAGATTCCTGGCCAATGTTTTAATTATCACTCGGTTTTGGGCCAATAAAGGACCGGGTGAAGTGGAAGAATGTAGTCCATTCGAATTTGAAATTGTTGCTTTTTTCGTACTTGAAAGAAGAAAGCGTTGTTCTTGGTCATGTATCATGAATTGTTTGTCAGTATAAAGAATTATCTTTTCAGGCATCGATAGGGCAGTTGCATTTTCTCGATGAGCTTCTAGCTGACGCCTAAAGTTGCTCATCAATACTTCTTCCATAATCATCTCTGGTTTTTATTGTAGAAACTTTTTCCAGATCAAAAAGTTGTTCTGTTAAAAATTAAAAATTGATAGATTATAAAATACATTTGAGTTTAAATGCTTTTGCTTTTGACAAGTTTTTAAGTCTAATCTAACTGCAGGCAGGGATGGAAAAAGTGTCAAATGTTATTACATTACCTAGTGATAGTTTTAGGATATTTTTAATTTTTATTTTATATTTTTCAAAAGAAGAATAATACTTTTTAGACAAAAACAATCAGAAACTTTCTTTCCTTGAATTCTTCAAACTGATTATAAACTCCAATTTGATTTTAAATAGACAAATAGACTGTATATCAGTCTTTAAATTGGATTATTATGATATTTCATAATATCCCTCATCATGTTTTTTAAACCGTAACACTTTTAATACTAATAATTTTTATAACCGACTAACTCTTAATTATAAAGTTTTAGTACATATTGCAAATACTAAAAATAAATCCACATTTACAAACAACAAATCTCTGCAATCTGCATGCGATACATAAGAATATGAATGTGCAAATGCAAACAAAAAATAAATATTTACTCACGTTTTTATTTTTTTCAACTATGGCCTAGTTTTGTTTCTTAAAATCACAGTTTACAACTTGTTTATTTAAAAGATTTAAAACTATCCTTGTAGGTAGTTTCATTTCGTCCGATTCTAGTCCAATATTTTTACTGATCAACCCAGATCAATTCTTCAACGAATTTGAATTGAAAGTAAAAACTAATGCTAATTCTGAGTTTTACCCATTATAACATTATAAGCAAGGACCAGGACAAGGAACAACACAGTACAGTTTCTATTATTCATGGAATGGAAACTATATATTAGTAGTGCAAGTGTGCCCACGCTTATCTATCAATTTCTTTTTTTCTTCGAATTAGTCACGTACAGTATAACAAAAGCGTAATAGGAAAAACAAATTCCTTCAATGTAAATCAATGCCATCAAAGACATTACTAAATAGAAAGATGAGAAAGTGTAGAATTACAGACGACATAAAAGTTCAAGTATCGATACAACTATTTGACCTTATGGTTGTCAGAAACCTTGAAAACGCCAACCAACAGTATATAAAGTGTTTGTCCAAGGAAATGATTTATTTATATGACAAAAGACATTTTAAAACCATAGCCATCTTATCTTAAAAAAAATTTAATGGCCCATTAATTTAATTTCTTACTTAGATTTGATAACTAATGAAACTTTGAATCTAGTAGATATATTTTTTTGTGATTTTCAGTCCTGACATTATACTTTTATTTTAAAGACGCTGAATTAAAACCCCGAAGAAAAAACTCACTTTAGACTTTGATTGAAATCAAGGCATTTTAATGTGAGACAATAATTTGTCTCACATCGTTACTCTGAGCAAAACGAATTTACCGAGGTTATTAGACAAAAACACATTTTGTAATCTTAAACTTTTAATTTGGAAAAATATTTTAATTTCAACTGCTTCAATCTCCTTTGCATTTGGCTTTTGAAACCAATACCAATACCTTGTAAATTACTAGGCATAAAATAGTGTCCAGAAATGCACGAATTTTTTAATAATTTAATTTAAGTACTATATGTCATGAATTTCAAAGATATAAATTTAACTAGAAATTACTTAAAATAAAAGGATGGATACTAATAAGACTAATAACGCAATAACATCAATATAAAAAATTCCTTTTTATTTCGTAATTTGAGAAAAATTCGTCATTATGATTGATTAGCTTATGAGGTTCGAATCTTCGAATTCTCGAATGATTGTATCAATTACTTGGTCGTGACGTGAGCAATGTTGGAGTTCGATAATTTATATTTGTTTCTAGTATAGTATTATACTATATACTTTTTTATGTTCATTTGGGAGCTAATTAGTGATTAGTGACACCATGCAATGTATTAAATGACTTGATCGGTCAGATGGGTCAGATTACCAGACATAAAATATTCGTTTTATTGTCAATTCATTGCATTTATTTTATCCATTTCTTGTAAAGAGTAGACAGTTATGTCCAAAATTAATACTTAACTGTTAATTATAACAAATTAGAAGAAGGATCAATTCTTAATTCTTAATAATAGAACATTAAGAATTATTAATTAAGCATAGGCACAGAAAGCTAAAATGTGTACTCTGCTTTACCGTTACAATTCATTTACTTTGTTAATGTCATTCATAACTTAAATCTTCACCTTGTGCACATAAATTGATTTGAAAATCCATTAATAAACTGTTTCAAATAAATATAACAGTAACAAAAGTGGTAAATCAAGACAAGTTTTTCATACTTTCATACATATGCAAAGAAGAGATTACTTATAAATTATCAGTAATCTCTGTGCTTGCAAAGTAGTTTAAAAATCAATACAAAAGGAAACCACATTGCCATTAATGTCATTCTATTAAGGGTATAAACTAATCATTTCATAAGTATTTGTGGTTAATTTACTTGGAGAAAAATAAAGTGGAAATATATAGTAACGAAATCAGTGTAATATTAAACTGTAATTGATTGTTCGACCCTTTAATCAAGACAAACTGAACTGAAACAAGGAATTTCAAAACTTCAAATTTTTTACCTTGAATAATTGAATAAGCAGTAAAGCAGTTTAAGTAATGAAGGGTAATTTAATTTCTAATTGGTAGAATAAATTCAAAACAGTGCTGACTTGCTGACAATGCAGATCTTAAAGCTTTCACATCAATCAAAAAGATTATATCCAAATCTTTTAATTATTTCAAGTGTCTGGGGATTGTAAACACGAATCATATCAGTAGACCCGTAAGCAAGGATCAAATCAGTTGTCAGCTTTTTCATCCACTCATTTACTTTTTCAGTCTTTTGCTGGACTGCATAACAACTTAAATATTGAGACTGAAAGTGCAAGCGGGTATTGTGCAAGCAGTAATACGCTTCAGTACAGGGTAACCTTTTTCCAAAATGTCAGCGCTGAACTGGGGATTTCCATGAGTAAAAAGGGCAATGCAAAGATCAACAACAGATTTGTTTGTCAGATGATAATTCAACAATGGAAATAATTGTTGGAGAAATACCAACATATATATGTGGTCTTTGATTAATTTGAAGTTAGGCTGTTTTCCTTGGGAAACTCGGGCAGTTTCCATCCGGAAATCTTCAAATATTTGATTACGAATCTTCTTCGATGCATCAATCTCTATTCCGTCCGTCATGCAAAGTAAACAGTTACAGATAAATGAATGACATTAAAAAATATCGCATCTTTCATCGTACGGCAACGTAGGACCCGGGTATGAGATTAAAATCTCTTCATCTTTACGAATTTGCTTAACTGCTCGAATCAGCATGATGTCTCCGATAGACTTCCACGTACAGTTAGCATCCAAGCAACTATGATTGATATACGAAGGAAGGATCCACAGTCCGTTTCCTTCGTTCTTTTTCTGACATTTTTCAAGGCTCGTCATTGAGGGGGAACAATCTTCGGCTCGAAAGACTGTTGAAAATGCATTGTAGTTGAATATTGCGCTGATACGTTGGACGTCAACTTTGTTCGTGGCAACCGTAGCTTCATCAACATCATCATCATCGTTTAGAATTGCTAATTCCGGTCCAGCAAATAGTTTGTAGAACTCTCTACCCAATTCTGGTTCTATTCGTAGCTTTTGAGCAATTAATTCAACCAGCTCATCATAGCCTTCCACATTCCTTTTACCTGTCTTCCAGTTAAAGCTTCTTGAGAATGAAATATTCATCTTCGGTTTTTTATAAAATGCAAATGCTTTTTCAGTGATAATTAATTGCCCAGGAGCAATATCTTCCTGGGCGACAAGACCCCGACCCATTTCAGGAATTGGTTTAATCTTTACAGGTCCAGTGTATTCAGCAATTTCGTGAAAATCAACTTCCTTATTCTTGATAGCAATAATATCGAGCATGTCAAAGACTCCAGTTGAACTTTCTAAAACCATTTTGTCAGCATTTTCTTTCAGCTTCATCAGTTCTTTCTCCTTCAAGAGTGAAGGTTTCTCTTTAAATTTTGAATTCAATAGTTCCACAGCTTCGGCATACTTTCGTAATCCCCAAAGACCTTTGACAGTTCGATAAATCCCTTTGACATGGAATGGGTCCTCTTCAAGTACGACTTTCAAGTCTTCAAGCGCTCTTCTATAACAACCAATGTTAAGATATGCAGCTCCTCTGTTTAAAAGTACAATCGAATTCATTGGGGATGCATCAAGCGCTTGATTGTAAAATTGAATAGAGCCGATGAAATTTTTTTCAACAAATTGCTTGTTCCCAAAATTTTTTAATTTCTCCATCAATTTCAGTTTCTTAGTCGATTCATCATCCCCCGGTTCAGCGTCCTCAAGTGCAAATATAGACTGACTTCGATATTCAAGCGGTATCTCACCTTGCCACTTTAAGTTAGGGAATAATGTTTTAAACAAAGTTGGACTGATGACTTCCACATCTGCAGGGTTATCACATCTTACTGATAATCCTCCATCAAGCGTTTGTTTAAACCAAGGGTTCTTGATCGCTAGAATCATCCCCACAGGAAGATTTTCTTCGGCATCTGTATAGTCATACAAAGCTAATCGAACAGCGAATTCCCCTTCAGGATCATCTACTACAGTATCAATGGATACAGTCACATTTGGGGGTGTGATGCAGCGGCATAAAAAGTATTTCCCAGTCAAAACTCGGTCAACATTTTTGGTCAATGTTTTGATTGTCACTCGATTTTCTGGCAATAATTCTGGAACTTCAGAAATATGGGAAGGTAATGAAAATAAAAAAGTGCTTGTTCCCCTTCCCCTGATCCTGATCCCCCTTAAATAGTTCTTTTGCTGTGATATCATGACATGCTTATCAGTGTAAGTGTCCATTTTCTGACGAAAGAATTCGCCCATTACTGAGCTTTTCTTCAATTCACAATGAAGACCTTTACTGTAAAGGGCAGTGTTGAGCTGCTACTTCTAACTTCTTAACCTTGTGTCTGTGTGGCTTCTCTGTGAAATAAAAAATAAATAATTTGGTATGTTGTATGTGAAGTTTCAATAAATAATTGGCTTTTTTGAGACGTTATAAAACATATAAGGCTATAACTTACAATGCGAGATCATAGCATTGTTAGTAGATTGATAAAATGTTTTATGTTGGTTAATGATTAACTAACAAACTACAATACAAACTAACGATTGTGGATTGATAATTGTAAAAATGTGAATTAGGAATACAGAATTAGGATATTATGCAATAATTAACACATTACACATTAACAGCAATTAAATTAGAAATAAATGTTCAATTACCTTTTTACGTTTTTCACTTTGCACTTATCTTTAGTTAATTCAACAATCCAAAGATAAGAACACGAAGCACGTGCTCGGTCAAGGAGGAAGAAGAAAGCATTTTCTTTCTGCGTCTCTTTCCACTTTAGGTCAATAACTTGTTTGTACTAAAACTCCTCATGCGTTAAAGTTAAAAAAGGCAAGCATGCGTAATCTACATAATTTAATTCATTTTAAAAAAGAATTAATTTTCTACAGAATTTTCTATAGAAAGTCTATAGAATTTCAATTTCTTTCAAAGCAATAATTTGTCCATAAATTGTATTTCTTTTTAGCTTTCTTACAAAAAATACAAAAAATAAGGTTATAAAAAATTTGAAAAGTATATTGAACAAAGATTAAAAGCTATGCAGTCTAGTGTTTAGATTTTTTAATGGTTTTTTCATGTCATCATTAAATTGCGCTTCTTGCCTTTTTTGCTTTGTTTGAAAGATTTATTTTGAATTGTTGCAGCAGTCAATGAAATTCATTGTGGGGGCACAATAGAGAATTTAACTTTTTCAAAATCTTCATAATCATGCTTTCCTTGCTTGCACAAAGTTCCGTATTTGCTGAAGTAGAAATTAGAACCCCACCCGGCACCCGGAACAGATCTTCCCTAAATAGGCATCCACATGGTCAAAAAGGTGTTTGAAACTTTTACACTTCCCCGGAACGTGTGTTGTATTATTACTGGTATTATCAATTTTTAGAAAATTTAAGGATATTAGTGGGTAATTTTTGCATCACATATTCACAACAACACAACAAAGTGTATAGGTATGTATGTATTTTCTTTAAAAAAAATAGAAATAAATACAAGGGAAAAATGCTTTCTAAACGCTTTCTATACGTTTTTTAAATATGTTTAATGGAATTAAATTTTTGGCATAATTGTTCATATATTTAGTAAATAAGTTTGCAAATTTACAAATGTCCAAGTTTACTGTAAGTTAATTTGCATATTAAATAATAAAACACATATTTTTTACACTAATTAATATGCAATATGTTTTTTTTTAATTTGCTTATAGAAATTAGCGTTTTGCAATAAAAATACGGATTTTAAGCTTTAAATCTCCACATGAAGTACTTTACGTATATTTCAAGTAGTTTTCAGAAATACAAGGATTTATTTTCATTTTAAGATTTTAACTGATATAAAAAAGTAGCGAAAGTAAAGGTTTTAAAACATTTTGAAACAATATATTATGAACATTTTTAAGTGACATTTTCCATATTATCTTGTTTTTCGATTTCCCAAAATTTTAGTTATAATTACAGGAAATAAGGACTTGAAATTTTTAGTGTTAAAGAAAAATTGTAGATTAAATGATCTTTTTGTTTAAGACGGCATTTAATTTAATGATAAAATGTATTAAAGAAAGTACTTTGGATAAAATATTAATGGAAAATATTTAAATGCAAATGCAACAACAGATAAAAAGAACATTAAGTAAAAACTCAAAATTAATTGTAAAAAGATGTTTGAAAAAACACAAATTTTATCACATTAAAAATTGGATTTTGTTTTTATGATTTATCCTTGTGTTTTATGAGTTTAAAGCATGAATTCAACAAAATATATCTGTAAAGCATCAAGCTATGTTTAATTACACCCAACCTAACTGTCAGTTACATTCTTACCTTTAAATATGAATAATATTATCACATCATTATGTAAAAGAAGATTTATTTCATTGCATCTGGTCGTTTTTACACCACCGTCTGTCTCTTCAACATTTTCAATTCCAAGCATGACTACTAATTGCAATAGCATTGTGCAAGGTAAAACCATTAATTACTCCATTAAAAATTTCCATTGCTTTTTTATCATTTTTTTAAACGTAAAAACTGTATTTAAAAAGACGACATCCTTCCATTGTGCATAGTCAATAAGAATCCTGTGTAGACAATAAGACAGTTCAAAATCCGCAGAGTCTCAAATAAAAAGATTCAGTTGTGATTAAAAAAAATTAAAAATTTAGTATTTATTTGAAGAAAAGTAAATTGTTTCAGAAATGAGGAATATTAATAAAGAATTCTCCGCGTTAATTCTAACATGGATAAGCTTCTTGCTAATTGATAAAACATTGGGTGTATTGGGTCACCAGGATGAACCACTTCGAAAAGTGTCTATAACACCTTATCTAAAATTAGGCCAAGTTGCTCAAGCTCGTGAAGCCATTCGGGTTAAAAATCTAAGGGGTTTGGATATTCTCAGTTATAGTGGTTACATTACTCTTGATGAGAAATGCAACACTAACTTGTTCTTTTGGTTTTTTCCTGCTGCCGTAAATAATATTGAAAAAATAAATTATACAAAAATTTTCAGTAATTTTTAGAATTTTATACGAAATTGATTAATTGTTAAATTGTAGCATGACAGTCAAAATGCTCCATTGATCCTGTGGCACGGGGGTGGTCCAGGCCAGTCTTCTCTTTTTGGTTTATTTGTTGAAAACGGTCCATTTATTGTGGATGAAAAAGGCCAATTGAATTTAAGAAATAGTTCTTGGACTGCGAAGCGATCTGTTATTTACTTAGATAGTCCTGTGGGTGCAGGTATGTTAAACTGTTATTGTATAATCTTTATTTAAGTTCATACCTTTTATAAATGTAGCCTTTGGAAAAGGTAAAACTTCATCTATGAATCCATAACCGATTGCTGGATTCTAACGAAATTCGTTAACAGCCTTAAAGTTTATGAGCATGGCTGACAGGATTCACGGGCATTAGATCCCGCACCTTAGATCCCCTGGACCATAGATCCCCCCACCTTAGATCCCAGGACATTAGATCCCCTAGGACAGTAGATCCCCACATCTTAGATTTTCAAGTTTGGAAAAAAACGAGGAATGATCATACCTGAATCAGTACAAGGATAGTCGCAAATCAAATTTATAAAACACTAGTGTCACTAAACACTAAACACTGCTAAAATTACGGTGGTTTGTGATTACCTTGTATTGATTCGTCGATTTTCAAAACTTGAAAATCTAAGGTGTGGGATCTAATGACCGGATACCGGCTGACAGAATTACAAATAATTTTTGATTTTCTTTCAATACACCTAATTCCTAATATTTCCATTTTTTTTAACTTTCCAAAACTGTTTTACAAGGAGTATTCGAAACTTACGATTTTACCCGAGTGTGTAAAAGTTCAGGAGTCTTACAAATAGTTTAAAATTTCTAGTCTCTTGGGATTTAACAATTCCAGATTTTTCTTTTTTTACAAAGTAAAGGTAATAGATTGATAGATGCATCAAATTATTATATTATTTGTTGTAATTTTTGTAATACTTTTTAAGAAAGCTTTAGAAATAAAACAACTAATCAATCATTATATCCAATTAATAATTAAATTATAATTTATATCACTGCTGTTAAAAAAACATAAAATTAAAATTAATTAAAATTAATTTCGCTTTTAAAAATAAATTAGGATTTAGTGATGCCGATAGAGAAGAATGCTTTGCGAAGTCAGCATACGAAACAGCTCAACATGTACATGCAGCTTTGGGCCAATTCTTTCAAGCCTTTCCTGAACACTCTTTGAATGACCTTTATGTAATTTCTGGTTCTTATGGAGGTAAAATAAAAAAACACTTTGTTTAATTTAATGCTTGATTATTAGCCATACTTGTTTTTGTGTTAAAAATTAATAAAATTAAAAATCCATTTAGGTAAATATGCTCCAGAGATTGCTCATGAAATTCATGTCCAAAATAGAAAAGCTCTGGCTTCCGGTGGAAAAATCATGAATCTCAAAGGAATTTCAATCACCTCTGGATTTTCTGATCCGATTAGTCAAATTGACTACGGAGATTTTTACTACAATATTGGAATAATTGATAAAGTGGAAAGGAGTTATTTTCGAGAGGAAGAAGCACGTGCCAAAAATTGTATTAATAAAGGCCTTTGGGGTGAGGCTTTTGACGTAAGTGGAAAAACATAATAATTAAGCTTTTTCTTCCCTTAGGGACTAACATAGAAATACTATTACTAGTACGACGGGGACTAATTAGTAAAAAAAAAATGTTATTGATTGTTTTTATGCAGATCATTGAGCCTTTAATAATAGGAGTGAATAACACAACCTCCCACTTTATGAATGTCACAGGAATCCATTTCTTATACAATTTCCTACCAACATGGAAAGAAGA
>JAQGAA010002824.1:0-11922 GCA_034696425.1 Isotoma viridis
AGAATTACCATAATTTCAAATTGGAGTCCCAAAAATTTTTATTTTGCCATTTTTAAATTTTTCTAATGAATAGTATTAACAAACGTTTTTTCTATAAATAATTGGGATTAAAACACACAAAAATGTGTATTTAGGAAATAAGGTTAAATCAATAAAATATGGCTTTGAATTTTTAATGTGCCTAGCTGAATATGGAATGGATTGGCTTGGGATTAATAACTTGAGAAAGGGGCTATTGTGAAAAAGTAAATCAATCTTTTCTTTGGTATATGCTTTTTCCTTTTCAAACATTGACTAAAGGCTAATTCAACTTCTACCTTCTACAGTTCTTTGGAGACCGTACGGATAAGAACCCAAGCCTTTTTCAGAGACTGGACCGATACAGTACCCTGCAACTCAGCCATGAGGACTTACATAATCCATCATCAATCAGATAATCACTTATTGTGATAACAAAGTCAAAAGGAATCTTCATTTAGATACATATGTTTGGGGGATTCGAACTTTACCAATACTGAGCTAGACATAAAAAAGGTTTATAGCATATTCCCGACCCTGTCCTAACCCAATATTGTTTGAAAAATTCTCAAAAACAATTTCCAAACACTTGAGGTTTCCAACTTTCAAAAATTTAAATTAAAACTGCAGTATTAATGACTGATTCGGTAAACACGGCAATAATAAGTGAGGTAGACAAAAAAAAACATACACTGATCAGTAAAGACTTGGACATAGATTCCGAATCCCCAGGTTAAGATCATGGACATAACTAGACAAGACGCGCAAACAATAGCTGTGAAGAAAAAATGGAATTAGAGACCGGAAGTCAATTTCTGACCCTGACCCAGAACTTAATCATCCGTACGACGAAAACTTACTTGTAATAGCCCAACGAGGCCACGGAAAAATTTTCATGTCTACTACAACGGATATCGCCCCTTCAGCTGTTCCAAAGCCACTGTCAACTCCAAGGGTTAACAGCATTAAGAAAAACAGAAAGCACCAAAATTGAGGAGGTTTCATATGTAGTGCAGCCTCCGCGAATGCAATGAAAACCAACCCAGTGCCACTACCACTCTATATTTTTCAAGATAAATAAATTAATGAATAGTAAAACTGCTTTGTAATTTATCGTCTCCCGAAAACTTTCATTGGTTCCTTACCGCTCTAACTTCTCGTTCCAAGTCGCATTCGATTACCTTAATAGCCGGTTTAAAACGATATGCTTTTTTGTTAGTTTTACTTTCCTTATCTTTTAGGGAACTAATAAATCCGCCTGTTTTATTCTCTTCTTTAAGAAATTCAAATCGCTTGTTGATTTTATCAATGTTATATTCAACTTTGGGATTGAACGGATATCCCAGAGATTCTAGATCATTTAAAAAAGTAATTTTTCGGCTTGCCAAACATTCATTAAACTTTCGGGTGCCTTGAGACCCTAAAAAAGCAAAGTTGGCATTAGCCCAGCTTTGCTGGTATTTTGGATTTTATTATACACGAAGTTCCAATTTCTAAAATACCCAAGACAGGAAAAATGACAAACGCTGCAAGCAAAGAAGTGGCACAATTAATAATAGCAACCGAAACAGCATCCTTGTAGCAGTTGTTATTTGAAGGGACGTACGAGGCGAATGTTATTAGGACACCAAAGGCAACTCCAAGAGAAAAGAATATCTGGGTTGCTGCTGTTAGCCAAACAGCTGGGTCTTGAAGAACGTTCCACTGAAATATATTTATCATATTCAACATATTTAGACAAAACCTTATTCTTGGCACACAAAAACTGGTGACAGTAATTATTTGCAGAAAACATACATTAGCCTTTAATAAATACTTATATCCGTTCTCCCATCCGTCCACAAAAAGGTTCCCAATAAGAAAAATGAATAAAGTGACGTATGGAAACAGCGCTGTGAAGTACACAACTTTTTCAGAAGATTTTATTCCTTTAACAATAATAGCCCAGACTATCACCCACGATAGGATTAAGTATAACATAATCCATGGGTTAAAGTTTCCAGGGTCGGTTATGGAATCAGAAACATCCAATGTTCTTCGAAACCAATAGTACTTGCTGGGTTGGTTTGCATTCTATGAAAACACAATTAAGTTATAAACATTAAAAAGCAGAATCGTACATAGAAAGTTGATATATTCTAGAAGACAAGAAGACAACCGTTTTAAAATTGCAATCTTAAAGCCTAAAGCCCTTGAGCAACTTACAAGACACTCCTGGGCCACAACATTATTGTTTTCGTCAAGGCCTTTTTGGTGATATCCTGATGCATCATTCTTAACCAATTCAGATGAAGCGGTGACACAATCTTGCCACGGTAAAGGGTCTCGAAAAGACTACAAGTTTTCATATTCTTTAATATATACTACACATAATCTTGCTTAAAATCCAAAAATAGAATTTTTCAGAATGCTTACGTCAAAAAAGTACGAAAAAACCCAAGCAATCAATGTATTATAATAAAGACAACAAAGATAACAAACGACACCAGTCGCTATTCCAACACCACCTAAATACGGTGATATTTCGTTCCATGAACCCAAAGAACCTTTCTTTAACCTTTGACCAATTGCCAGTTCCAAAAAGAAAATTGGGACTCCTTCCAGTAGTAACATTAGGAAATATGGTATCAAAAATGCAGCTAAAAAAATAACACAACACAAACTTTAGAAAGTTTCCATTGTAGATGTTTTAAGGCTTTAAATGGGTTAATTTAAATTTTTATGTTAGCTTTGTGTAGCTTAAAATAATCATTCACCTCCGCCATTGGCATGAAACAAATATGGGAAACGCCATATATTTCCAAAACCTACAGCATAGCCAACGAGAGTCAAAATGTAGCCGACTTTCGAAGCCCAAGTCTCTCTTTCTGGTTCTGGTTCACCAACCGTCGCGATCTGATCGTCAACCGCATTTTCATCTGTGGGAACAGACTGGCCTTCATTTTCATCCCCCGTCTACAAGAATGCACATTATACGAAAGATCACAAGAATTCAATTATAATAAAGCTTTTTTCTAAACTCTCAACTGAGAATAATTAAAGTCCTCTTTGGTTTTGCTCATGGTTAACTTTTCCATGAATACTTACAAGAGTTGCAGACGAGGCTGGATCAACACCACTTGCTTCAGTCTGAGATAAAAGGATAAAAAATAGTCAATAATATGTTTAATACTAATCTAGATTGTTTAATCCCACTTTGCTTGAAATATTGAATGCACAGATTTATTTTCAAATCACACTTACCGATGTTACCGACATTAAGTTTTCTTTATTTGTAAGGATTTCTAAAGTCAGTCGATGGCGTAAGTTATTTAAATGCTGCTATTCTGCTATCAAAAAGGGAAAATTAAGTCGTTTAATGCTTTATTCATTTTCTGAATTATTGGACTATTCGTACTTTCACTACTGTAGATGTAGTGAAAAAAACTGCGAGTGGCTGTAATTTTTGAATCAGCCCCTACTAATATAACCTTTCTAAAATGAATTAAGGAGCCCTGAAACATTTTATATTTTTATTTTTTATTTAATTTCAAAATTGTTTTTATGGTTACGCTAGAACTTTTGAACCTAGGGCACGAATCAGGCACAGACGAATCCCTTCCAATCCAATTAGTCAGATAATACAAATTTCTATAAGATGTTTGTGATTACTGTCTTATCATATGAAATATGCAAAATACAAGCGCCATATATATCTACAAAAAAGATAAAAATATGTAGCAAATACTTTAATGACAAATGACAAATTAAGATGTTAGATCATTAATATTAGAAACAGAAGCTTCTGCAGGGCAAACAGACAAATATATTTCTATAAATTCTTTCAGTTTTGCAGACCACACTTTTTCTGTATCGCCTAAGGTCTTCTCATTTGACGGGAAACCAGTAGTCAAAAAACAGCTTTCAACGTATTCTTTCAAATCCTCAAGTAATGGCTGAAGGCGTTCTTGTGTCTTAGGTTTTAATGCAAGTGAACACCTATCAATATTTCATACTGATTAGTATAATTAGAAATAAAATATATAGCTGATTAATACAACTGCATCTTAAGAACTCACTCAATTTGACCTTGAAGCTGTCCAAACTTAAGGGAATACTTGTAAGCTAATTGGTAGGCTGCATCGAAAGATGCCTGAAGTCCTTTTTGCTTGCCTACGGTAGCACCTTCCCGAAATCCAGACTATTCAAACATTTTGAAGAACAGCGTTATGTACTATTTAATAGGATTTTGGATATATCGAAGTAAACCAAAAAATAATTAACTAATTAGCAAAATTCAGTAAATAGTAACCTTCCACATGCTAGCTTTCATTTTTTGATAGTCTCGAGCACCTACAGCTACATCATCTTCATCTCCGGATTCCATTTTAAGCTGCACTACTTCACTTAAATATTTATAAGATCAGAAGGATTAAGTGTTGCGGGTGATTTACTGAAACATTCAAAGCAAATTTATAGATTTCATAAATTCATACATTAAGCAGTATACATCTTTAGACAATAAAATACACATTTTCTTTCCAAAAGCCTTTCTATACCCTACAACCCTAGGCAGGCTATCCTATTATCCTAAATATTATTGGACAAATTGTGTGCTTATGAGTTTGAAAAAAAGATTATTAAAGGCTGTAGTCCTTTTTTCTAATTAATTATTTATTCATAATATCTCATTCATCATTCAAGCTGGTTTTAATATACAATAATACAAGACATATTTTTTACGTATTGCATTTGCATCAAAGACAATATAGGGTATCCGCAGTGTTGTAGCTGGCATGCTAAATTTTAAGTTTGCCAGTTAAGTTTAAAATTGAAAAATCGTTTTAACGAAAATTCATTTATAAATTCTTCCCACTAATGCTTCTTTTTAACTATCTTGATTCGATTTATTAGAAGCCAAGGTGCTTTTACTTCCCTCTGAGCCCTTCGGGCTCCTTTTTTTAAACCTTGATTAGAAGCCATTACAATTACAGTCAGCAGAGAGTTATTTATCGAATGTTTACAGAAGTGATTACAGAAAAAAACAATGATTTGATTTATTTTAGTAGAGTTCATACACAAGTGGACAATGAATTTTATTTGTATAAGCTTGTGAATTTGTGTTGTGATGCAAGATAATTTAATTATCTGAACTGAAACGAGTTCCTTCCTATCTATGCTGTGCTGTTGTCTTGATTCTTATGAGAAACGTTGAAACAAATCAATTGCTGGAAACCTTGATTGAGCAAAAATCTCGTTCTTGTGTGAATTCAGAAATTACTTATAGAGGTTTACTGTACATAAATTTCTATAAGTAATCTTGATGTGAACTTCTACTAAATACTAAATCATGGCTTTTTTTGTTTTCTTTTATGTGGTCATTGATGCTCTTCTATGACGCAACTACAGAACAAAACGCCAAACATTCCTTTTTTACCATTTCATATACTATATCCATCTTTACTCTTAATACCCTACCCTAGCCTATTAATCATTGTGCTTATTGCTTCTCAAATCCAGGCAGATCGATCATTAACTTCATAAGCTACAGGATGAATGTATGGTCAGAAGTCAGATCAGAATGGCATTACCTAACTTGGTAACTGACAACCGTGTGCTCAAAATAAATATAGACTGCTGTCATTAAATAATCATTTGGGCACAAACACAAATGATAAATTAAAACCAGTTGATTTAACTCCAAATTATATCAAATTGATTGGTTATCAGTGTTTAAGTTTAAAAGGTCATTAGTCGTTTGTTGTATACCATTTAAAATATGTATAAATGTATCTGATTCATTTAACTCATTTAGTTTAAATTTAAATAAACAATATTAACATTTTAAGGTTTAATTTAGGCTACCACCACCACCACCACCGCAAAAGAGAAGAGAAAATAATATAAAATTTACTGGCCAAATACATTTCCAGTAAAGAAGGTTTTAATCGAAAGCTAACTTTTAATAAAAGTATTCCCTAAGCAATTTGAGAAATTTGACAAAATGCAAAAACCAGCATGGTTACTGATTTTCGTCTTTTGGAATCTAATTTCCAAAAGTTTTGGAGAAAACAAGTCAGACCTGCAAGCTTATGGCAGCATTTTAGAAGCTGTGCATTATCAACCTCGACATGTTCATATTTCTTACGGAAGTAAGTACAAAAATGGCCAGGTTTTTTTATATGATCGATAAAATGCAAATTCGGTGAAACTAAAGATTTATACGGTTGAAAAAAATACGGCATCAAATTTTATTTCTTCCTGTAGACTCACCTACAACTGAAATGGTCATAACTTGGAGCACAGTTCATAACACCACTACCCCTTATGTGGAATACGGAAAAAGACGCCTTTTTGAACAAAAGGTGCTAGGATATTCCACAAAATTTGTGGACTTTGGTGAAAAGAAGCTGACGCAGTATATTCATAGAGTTACTCTTACAGGATTGTCTCCTGAAACGGCATATTGTAGGTGGTACAACACATAATATCTCATGAATTAATAATTCTATTAAAAATAAGATAATTTTAAATTGAGTTTTACATAGTGTACCACTGTGGAAGTGACTTGGGTTTGTCAGAAGTTTTTATGTTCATTACAATGAAAGAAGGTACAGATTGGTCTCCCTCGTTAGCAATTTACGGAGATTTAGGAAATGAGAACGCACAGTCCCTTGTACGACTTCAAAAGGAAGCAGCACTTGGTAGATATGATGCTATCATCCATGTTGGCGATTTCGCTTACGATATGGATACTGTAAATATATACTTGAACAGTTGAACTAATCTGTAGGATAGAATTATACGATTAAAATGTATAACACCTTTATTGAAGCTAACGTTAAATTAACTACTTCAGGATAATGGAATAGTCGGAGACTCATTCATGGCACAACTTCAGCCGATAGCTGGTTATTTACCTTATATGACATGCCCTGGAAATCATGAGGGTAGAAAGTAAGAATCTTTAAATTAATTAAAAGGTAAATGATCGTTTAGTTAATTTATTAATCAAAAATTTTATTTTTAAAGCAATTTCAGTCAATATAAGAACCGTTTCACTATGCCTGGTGAATACGATTCCATGATGTATAGTTTTAACATGGGACCAATTCATTTCATTGCCATTTCAACTGAATTTTATTATTTTCTTGAATATGGAGTGAAGCCTGTTATCCAGCAATACGAATGGCTTGTCAAAGATTTGGAGGTTTGGAAAGTTTGCATGCAATGGATGATGTAGCTTTGTGGGTCTAATAAAATATAGCATGTGCAAAATGTATTTAGGAAGCAAACAAGCCTGAAAATAGAGCTGAGCGCCCGTGGATAATCACATTTGGTCATAGACCTATGTATTGTTCAAACAATAACACTGATGACTGTACCAAGCATGAAACTCGTGTTCGCGTGGGTATCCCTTTTCTTCATTGGTTTGGATTAGAAGATTTATTTATGAAGAATGGTGTCGATCTAGCTATTTGGGCCCATGAACATTCTTACGAAAGGATGTGGCCTATGTACAATCATAAAGTTTATAATGGCTCTGAAGGGGAAGATCCCTACAGAAATCCAAAGGCTTTAGTTCATGTCACAACAGGCTCTGCGGTAAGCAAATGTTAAACCTTATTCAAAAATCATATTTAACAAATTATGGATCATTGGGCACAATGTTTAATTAATTAATGTTTTTACAACTAAAATCACTAATTACAGATTGAGATTAATAATTAATATATTAATAATATAACTGGATTTAGGGATGCCACGAACGTCATGATGATTTTATTCGCTTCATCCCTGAGTTTACAGCTTTCAGGAGTACAGATTATGGTTACAGTCGTTTGAAAGCTATAAACAAGACTCATCTGTATTTGGAGCAAGTTTCTGATGACAAGGTAAACTAAACAGACCTTTTCTGTTTTATATGTAACGTTAAAAACATTTTTAAAGCAAAAAATGTTTATTAATTTCATACTTGAATAACTTATGTTTGTTCACAGGATGGGAAAATTATTGACTCTTTCCACTTGATAAGGGATAATCATGAAGCTTATAAGATTCCTAAAAGCCAGACCAGACAGTAGCAGCTTTTTAATATAATCGAATAATATACAAAAGCTCAACGCCCCTTTGACCAAATCATTATAAAAATGACTCACTTTGACATGGAAGGAAAAGATTGACGTGGGTATCAATCAGCCATCATAAATTACTACTATATAATTATGCTAGTAATTAAATAACCTCTCTAATAAGCTTTTATGTATTGTTAAAAAAACAAACAGGACTCACTATTCACAAGCAATGAATTGACCTACTTGGGGGTTTGTTTAGGTCGTTGAGCTTCATATGAAAATGAATTGCAATGTAGCTTTACTTCATATCAAATATCTAGCATTTATAATGGTTACATTTTTACAATACAGCAACACAAAAAACGCTAAATAAAAATATAAAATTGCTATTAGATGAAACCAACACCTTCACCAAAAGATGTTATGCAGCGTTTCTGGTCCCTATACATCTAACAAAATTATTACATCTCATTTCGATAAACTACTACTGTGGGATGCGTGCAGAAGATTAAACCACAGAGAGATTCGCAAATATTTCACAATTATGTCGTTCATGGTTTAGAGATTTTGCATTATTTCTGTGTGGTTGTGTGTACGAAGAAATGAAAATGCGAATTGTATTAGCTTCGTTTTGTTCGCCTACACTCCTACTCATTAAATAACTATTTCATATGCAATCTATTCAACAAAGAAGGAGTATTCAACATTTATACAAAAACACCTACGATAAACGAAGACAAACAGGATGAAATGCAAAATGCAAATTCGATTACGCCTTTTAAGGCAACCTCTAATCTGTAGAGAAAGGCCAGAGAAGAAAGAGCCAAATGTCAACCTTCAATCTTTATCTATCTCATTCACACTTGCAAATTGCAATCAGTGCAGTGTATAATCTCAATTCCATCTTGTTTTAACTTTCAGCTCTCAAGAGACAACAGGGACTTTAAACTCTCAGTCTAGTAACATTCATTCACAATTTAGCTCTAGTCAGTAGTTTAACTCAATTAAGCCCTTTGAACATTTTCTAAGCTACAGATTCGAACAACCATGAAAAATGAACTGGAGACTTCAAACTCTCACGTATTTTTTCATATCCAGTGCATCATTGACATTGTTGTTCATCTTTATTGAATACAATTACTCTCAACATGAGCAAGATCTCAAGACTGAAGCACGTCACCGCAAGAAAGTACAACCTCGAGACTTATCAATCTATCCTAGACCATGGACTCTTATTGATATCAAAATGCAGTACCTCATTAATAACTTAGTCTGCCATGAAAACAATAATAAGAGATATGCCCCAGATACATCAAGCCCAGCCGTAGCATTTATTGATAAGTCAAAAAGAGACAACACCATTTTCATGATTATTCTGATAACATCTCATGCAGGCGATGTGAAAACTAGGGAGAGAATTCGAAAGATTTTACCAAAGGCTGAGCTTGATCGCTTACATATGCGAAGATTATTTTTACTAGCTAAGGCAGATAATTCGCCTTCTGTGAAATCTAAGAATTCCAAGTATCAGTCGATCACACTGAATCAAATTGCTGAGGAAAGTGAGAAATTTCGAGACGTCGTTGTGGGAGATTTTCTAGAAAGTTATCACAATTTAACGTACAAGCATTTAATGGGTTTGGAATGGGTTACTCGATACTGTACTCAAGCAACATTTGTTCTGAAACAAGATGATGACATTATTGTGGATTTCTATCAACTTTCGAAACTGCTCAAGCAACCTGAATTCCTACTTCCACTGACAACAAGTCACAACATTTTTGGAAAAATATTAGCAAAGCAAAAGGTTGTGAGAGATCCAAAATCTAAATGGTTTGTCCCAACCAGTGAGTATTCAAATGACACTTTTCCTGATTTTGTATCTGGATGGGCTTATATTACAACACTTAAGGTGGTCAAAGATCTCGTAATGATGTCTAAGAATTTTGAGTACTTTTGGATAGACGATCTACACATCACAGGGACTCTTCGGCAAGCAGCAAGTATTGATTTGCTTGAAATGGACAAATACTTTACTATTTACAAAGGACAACTTCAGTGCTGTATTTCAACTTCTGCTTATTCAAAGTCTGATTCAAATCAACCGTACTGGTGTGATTTTGTCGTTGGGCCTCCTAACGATGATTTAGAGCTTATGGAAATATTCCACAACCATTCTCGATTTTGTCACACTACTAAAACTTGTTTAAGAAGAGAAGGAAAAAAACTGTTAAATTTTACTTGCGTTGTGACAGACAAGATGGTTGTAAATAATTACAATCGTAAAAACAAACTAACTAAACCAATAGGGTTGTGGAAACCAGTAAAGTTGTGAAATAAAAATAATTTTTACAGTCAATATTATAAGCATCTTTTCATATATTTCTTGCAATGGTGCATAATTAGTACAAAATAAACTAGGATTTGTTCAACCATCAGACCACCTATTTCTTAAAAGCTATTTTAAACTTCTTCCAGATTCTACGATGACTACAGACTGGAGTTCTATCATATCTCGTTCTTTCCTTGCAGTTTCCTCCTTGATTTGTCGCATCTGAAATGGAGTCAGTTCACTACATAGTTTCAATTTCTGGACAAATAATTTAATATAAATAGTACTATCATTGTAATTAAATCAAATTGAATCAAACCTCGTTTGCAGCCGACTGAAGCCTTTCTGACATCGCGACACTATGATACTCCGCATGGCCTAAGAAGGCTGTTTCTGCAGTGGCTTCAGCAAGTTTTTGAATACTACACATGAATGACTCCAATTCCTGCAGAAAATTAATCCATAACTTATAACTTCTTACTTATGTAGGTTTCAAGTCGAGCTTAAGTAAATTTTGCTGCTAGTTTTTTTAATCACTCACCAAAATACAGGAATTCATTTCTTCAACTCGGGATCGTATCATAATTAATTTACAATCTGTTAGTTCAAGTTGAGTGCCTTGAGCAGTTCTTGAGCATTCTAATGCATCCATCATGATATCAAGAAGTTTCCTATATCAAAGGGTAGGTTAGTATGAGAAAATGAATCCTATTTGTATGAGCTATGAACTAAAAAACCACCCGTTTGGACTTTGTAAACTTACCTATACTCTTCATGATAATCTTGATAAGCCGAAATAGTCTCACTTATAACACGAGTGACAGAATCAACACTAATTTGACAAGCTTGTCGTATCAATACTCTATGAGTCAATTGATCGGGCTCACGCCAATTTACCTATTAAAATCGACCAAAGCATAGCAACTATTCAGTTTCATGTTTTACTCGAATAAAATGTTAGACTAAAACTAATCCGCTTACCGGAGAGCGACCCTTTCTGGAATTTTTTGGATCATCTTTGTTACACTTTTGATTTTGGTCTTTAGATTCAAGAGTAGAAGAAGGAGGACATGGAGGTGAGGCAGAACAAGATTTACAGTCGCATTTTATAACAGGGCTCCCATCCGCACACTCTTTGTCTTTGTATTCACATTTACATAAATAATCCTCGCAAGATACTGGTGTTAGGACAATCTTGAGAGGAAATGGCAGAAGGAGATAGGTCAAAGGCAAAGGTTTCTGCAAGGTTAAGTGGACAAAGAATCAATTTAAGATTTTTTAAGAGCTTAATGTACCTCGGTCTAAGAAAGGTTTTAACTTTTAACCCTAGATCATGACCAAAATAGTAACTATTTTAATATCTCCCTATGTCACTTTAAAATGACTTAACAAAATATAAGACACAAGTAAGAGCTAAACATTTTGGTTGATGCATAATAACCCCTACTAAACTTTAAAGTGCAGATAGTGCAGAAGTGGTAAAGCTAAAATCGGTAAAAGCTTTGCATAATCTCATAC
>JAQGAA010002825.1:0-11921 GCA_034696425.1 Isotoma viridis
GTTCGAAAGTTAGAGCACCCACGGACGGACAGACAGAAAATGTATTCGCATAAAGTAGCTGCGCTACTTAATAAATAGGAGAAATTCACCTTTACTATCGGGCAATAAAAACCATAGCCTTAGAATTGACTCCATTTCAAATGAACTTTTCTATCGTGCAAGACAACTGCAATCATTTAAAAACTTTTTTTAAATTCAAAATAAATTTTGAATGCAAATGGAAGCTACGATTCTTTCAAAACTTCTTAATTTCTCATCAAAAATGGGAGGACTTCCTTTACTATGGAAGGATTCTGGTATTGAAGTAACAAGTTCAAAAATCGATTACATAAAATTGGGATGCAGTACAGGATATTTCATATTCTTCTGGGGATTTGTGCTTTTTCAAATGAAATCTATTTATTCAACTTCTTACTACGAAGATCAACAGAATGATTTGAATTTGTGTTTGGGAATGTTCGTTCTTTTGAATGTTGCTTTAGTCATGCAACTCATCACTTTGTGTAAATGCCATCAACTAAAAATGTTTGCTAATACGAATCTTAGATATTCTCAATGGTTTTATGGTAAGGATATTTTTACAAAAATGTTCAAAATTTTAAATCTCAAAGTAATTTTAATATTTTTAGCAACATACGGACAGCAATTAAAAACCAAGCGATTATCATTCCACCTGGTAGACGCTTTTGTTCGCCTTCAATTGAAGCTAAGGACACCCTTGATCTTAATCTATGTCGGATTGTTCTTTATGAACAATGAGAAACCTGCATATCTAACGAATTTGGTAGCTCGGGAATGGGGATTTTGGTACAAATACCCGTTTGTTCTTGCTTACGGGTTGCTTCAAGGCTGGGCAATGGCTATTAGTTTGTATTCGTACCTTTTCCTTATTTACGTTGGGGGAAACAGTTGCACTATTATTATTCGAGTACACGAGGAACTTATGTAAGTTCATTTAAAACTTTATTCAGTTAAAATCAATACATTTTTGACATTGGATTTACTACAGGTTAACTCAAAAGAATTACTGGACATCAAAGAAATTACGAGAATTCGAAAATCTCTGTTTGAACTTTAGATGCCTAGGGATTTTGATTAATCGACATGAAGATGTTCTAAAAGATTTGTATGTATCGTTGCAAATGCTAACAACAGTTTGTCTGAGTGCAACTAACTATGTTTTATTAAGATATCACAAGAAGTTGGCTTTATTAGAGTTTTTGTTTTTACTTGGGATTTGTCAAGGAATGGGTAACATGGTTTGGGTTTGTTTTCTTTGGATTTCTGCATGCATTCACAAAGCGTCTAAGAGAACTCTTACGTCTTGGAAGTTAATTGATGAAATGTTTCCTGATCAGAAGAAAGCTAAAGAAGTTAAAGTTTTTAAAAAATTTATGAAATCTTGTAAGCCTCTTGGGGTTAAGTTTGGAAATCATTTTATTGTTACTCATTTAGCTATTGTTAAACATTCCATTAGAGTATCGAAAGTAACCACGAGGATGCTTTTGACATTTTAATCTTTTTTCTATCTCTTTTGCGAACATTTCTGTAGTCCATTATTATATGAAATTATTTGTCTTTATACTACTTCGCTACAAGATTCTTCGAACAAGATTTTGCAAACGAGGCAATTAATTTACAGAATTAAGATTTATCTTGTAATATTCTATAGATAATAGCTTCATGTATTAAAAATTAAAAGTTTTCCAATTTTTAATAAACAGTGCACTCAGTCGATTTATAAAATTTCAGAAAATAAAAAATAAAAAGTTGTTCGTTAGTATTTCACAGAGTTAAACAATTAACTGTTTGTACTAAATTATTATTAAAAATAATGTACGTCCAACTTCAGACTATTAAGAGCTGAAGGGAAATGCCCTGGGCTTTTTAGTGAGTATTTTTATACCCGTAATATTTTAGGCTGTGACCTTATTAAGTTTAAAAATACAGATTTGGAGCTTCTGCTACATTAAGAAAACTACTTTTTACCCAGCATGCATCTATTGAATATATTGCTAAATATCTAAAAAAATATATATAGATATTTATCAACAACTTGAGAATTTAATGCAAAGGTAATACTTGTACTAACGGATATGAATAATATAGTGAAATAATTTCAAAAGAGAAATGTGTAAGTAAACCTTCAAAATCTTTATAACTTTTAGCAAACATGACTTTTTTCAGTACTCGAATTCTAACAAATATTTAATAAATTAATAACCTAAGTTTTCTTCGCCTTTCCTCATTATGGTTTTTTGGCAGTGTTAGATATAATATTCCATACCAAAAATTACCTTGAAATAATGAATTGTTGAAGTTGTGTATTAACTTTACATTACATTTAAAATCATTGTTTAGTTAAAGATGTCAACAATTTATTTCCAGGCTTCTGCGCATATCCTCAGTTTTTCAATAGGCAAAACTCTATTTACCATGAGTTATAGTTACCACATTGAGAACTAAATCCGGGGGGGGGGGGGGGATTGCGCTAATTAATACGTTAAGCTTTTAAACAAATAAAAACAAATTTGAATTACATAGAGAAAAGCAAATTCAGAAGCAGAATGTTTACTTTGAGGGAGCTTTAAATCCATGCCATTAGGAGGGGGACTATTTTAGAATTTAAAGGTGATTTTGCGAAAGGTGATTGATTTAATGCTAATGCGTTTACAGTTATCACAATTTTTTGATTTTAAACATTTACTCATGATTTACTCATAGTGTCAAAAACCATTTCTGACTTTTTCATGAGAAAAGTATCATCATCATATGAATATATCAAAAGCATCATATGAAATGCCTTCACTTTGTTCTTACAACCGTTCCATGCCAAATAACCCTTAAGATTTCTTACATTATATTACCCAAATCCACACTCCCCACTTAAAAACCCATTACAACAAATGGCACTTACAATATAAACCCAAAAGCTACAATGAACTCTCAAGACTCATGTCATCTCGGGTCAACATCCATTTCCGAGATCATGAAACTTTGTTTCCAAAGCTTTTTTTTATTTTTTCAGTTCAAACCAAGTTCGTCAAAGCTTTCACTTGAGTTTATGAACTTTTTTGGAATAAATAAGAGCATGATATTTTTATTTTTATGAAATGTAAATGCATTTGTAATGAACAAAGAGAACCAGCATGGTCCGAATGAACAAAGACAATTTCATACACAGCATCAGCATGCATGTGTCCAGTATGACTCATATGTTTTAAAACACACAAAGATAAGCATATCCATCTTTCATATGACTTTTTTCTCATAAAAACCAATATTATCCAGACATAGTTCCAGTTGGTACATTCAGTATAAAGACACAGCTATCAATTATCAATTATTTATAGAAAAAGATAAGCAAAGCTCTAGATAAATTCATAATAAGTCTTTTGTTCAAATATTAGTCTTAACTAATCACTACAATTATTAGTTGTAGTCACACAAGTCTTTTAAATTCCTTTATCACTAAAAATACTTTAATTTTATCATTATTGTTGGGTTCGATTGATATCCAAACATTTTTGTTTGTTTCATCTGAGAGAGAAACTTGTCATTAATTTTTAGAATTACTTTGAAATTAAAGTATCACGAAGAAGATTTATAAAATTAATGAATAGCATTAAGGGTTGTCCGTGTATCTCGTTATTAAAGTTTTGTTGTTTAGTTCGCGTAGTAGAAAGTATAATAAGTGCATGTACGCTTTGAGTTCTAAGCGTCTTTCAGCGTTATCCTCCAAAAGCGTCAGTAACTCTGGAAGTATCGAATTATTAATCAGCGTTAACATTTTTGGGTATGTAAATTCTGTTAAAATTTCATATGACACGAGATTAATGAACGATTCTCAATGAAAAAGGATATAAAATTTTGTAAAACTCTTTCAGTGGGTGATACAAAAGTCTAGACAATTTGGAGCCTTATCATATCATCTTCATAAACTGTAATATTCGGATGAAGTGTGTTCAGTGACCGTTTGACATTTCGTCAGTTCAGTTTCCAATTTTGTCAATCCTCGTGTATTATTAACTGTTTTTTCAATTAGAAACCGACTTTGCCTAGTGATTCAGAAAGTGCTCAAATCTGAGCTAGTACAGTGTCCAGGTTAAAACGTGTTTTGAAACGTTTTTTTGTTAATTTTTTCTTGAACAAGTACAGATTTTTTGTCAATATTGTGAAATTTGAATTGTACAAAAGGTTAATTAATTGGCCTGATAACCCTTGACCCAAAAGTTGTATTAACATAGCTGCATTTTTGTGATAGTTCTAATCTGAATTTTCTAAATTTAAAAATAACATACAATACATCGTAATCATGCTGACTTTCGGAATTGGCTTGGGACCTTGCATGAATCGATGTCTTACGCTTGGAAAGAATTCTCCTCATAATCAGCGACTCGTGATAATACAACGCTCTAGGGGAATGGATAACAACGCTTCTACTTGTGGACAACAACAAAGGGCTCATTCTTCAAAAGGTCAGAACTCTCAATTTTTCTTAATCTTCTAGGGCTTCGCTGGAAACATCATTTAAAACTTATTCTAAAGCAATTTTAGAATTCATATTTGCATAGAAAAATTCATATAAAAATAGCTAGACTCTTAGACGACATTGTCTAGGCGATTGGCTACTCTGCTCTGACGACATTAAGTCTGTACCGTTGGGGTTGGTTTATGTAAAATAGAAGTTGCATAATGTCATACCATTGAGGGATAGAAACTACAATACATTTAAGGGATAGGGAATTAACCTTTTTCTTAAGATTAATGAATTTCAATGCATCCTTTATCTATTTACTGTGTGTGAGAAACACTTGCTATATACAATCTTAACACATTGGTAATCTTGTATCACAAAACGATAAAATAGACACAACTATGCGTTGGTTGGCGTGCCTTTCATTTTTATGTGATCTAAAAAACCCAGTAATTTTCTAAATGCCCATCATGCCATCATTACAGGTCACTTCCATCTATGCTAAAAATCTACTAGAAGTCTCTCAGGTAAAGAGAGATGATATCTTATTTTTATTACCTTTCACATTTAGCACCTTTATGCTCATTGTTATTATTGTGCAGACTAATCTACGATTTTATCTCCTACGGCTGTTCATAAATAATTCATTTATTTATTTAAACTTAATTTTTCTTTTGAACGAAACTAAAGGCTCAGGGATGATTCTGCTGGCAATTCTAAATTTCTATTTACGTTATGAGCGAACAGCCCCAGTTTGCAATAAGGTTTAATAGTTGTCCATTTATATTTCTAGAATTATTTCTACCCGTGGGTATAGAGGCAATTTCATAAAAGTCTATTGCCAATAGTACAATTTAATAGGATCATTAATATTAAGGTGAGAGCAGTGATTTCTCTATACAACACACACATGCACATTATTTATTTTTACTAGAAATGTTCCTATTCTTTCCAACTCAACTATTTTTATATTCTTTGCAAAAAAACCTAGGAAAGTTGTTTCTGTTTGCGTTTTGTTGTTATTTTTATTGAGGTAGATGCGAGTTGTACAACTTCTAATGTGTAATAACATAAACAATTCTAATAAATACACTACAAACTACAATCCAAGGTTTACTCTCCGGGATAATACGATTAAAGGAACATAAATAGCGGTTAGGGCTTGAAATTTGATAACTTACTCAATGAGATAGAAATTAAATTTCGAAATCTTACTGTATAAAAGTATAGTTTTCGTTTTATCACTAAAAACAATTGTCTTATTAATAATTATTTATTGCAAAACTGCAAATGTAATTAAAAACAATGCGTTTACAATAATTCTAGCAAATCTTATAAGCTAAATGTTCCCAATAATTCTAGCAAATCTTTAGTTTGAACAAAAGAAAGTGTTTTTTTTAAATAATCTATAATTGTATTTACATCCAATATCCTTGAGGAAGTTAATTTTTAAAGTATTTATTTATAAAAATGTTCTACTTTATTTACTGGTTTTTCACGTCTAACTGATCATTTCACTGTAGAAAAATAATTCATTCCTTAAGTAGATATCGAAGCAAGTTTGAATTGAATGACAAAGAGTGTGATATTTGAAGATGATGTCTGAAATTGTAATAAAAACTCTTTGATTTCCAGGCTTCCAATATCTGAAAGAAAAATACAAAACTTTTAGACAAACAAATTATATTTTACTATAGCTAGAAAAACTTACTTACTACGTTGAATTTCAATAGTACTTACTTTTACAAAGAATCTTAACTTGAGAGTTTTAGTTAGCAATTCGTTCCTTTGTCGTTAACTCTTGCGGTTTGTAACTTTGCCGAGCGAGATCTACAACATAAAAACATTATTCAATTAATTGCCAAATATTCTTCCAAAGGTAGTTCAAGCCAGTTCATTTTTTTTCCTTTCACGTTTTGCGCAAATTATTTCGAATTAAAAAATTTAATTAGAATAACAGAAACAAAAAAATGAAAATGATGAGTTATCCAATTAAGAATTAATTTTTAGAGACTTATTACAGTATTACTAGTCGATAATGACAAAGCGTCTTGTACAACTTTTAATACTTCTACTTCTTCTTCAAATGTGTATCTTTTGTCGCTTCAACGATTTCATTTTTGGTCAAAAGTTGAACACACTTGACTTTGGTATTATTGGGAGTTAAAAAATATGAGACAAATTTATCTGAACTACAGATTTCTTTAATCTGTAATTCAGATAAACTGGTTTCGTCTTATTGGACAACATTACCCAGTCCATAGCAGCATAGGTGTCAATGGTGTCATAGATCCTTCTCGTGGTCCAGGTCACTAAAAGCATATCTCCTCCTTCTGTGTATTAATATTACGGTCAACTTCCTCGTTGGCCTCTTGCCATTATACTCAATAAAGTAGTTTTCAGAACTATTATTGTTAAAAGCTGCCACTTCCTCAGGGACTCGTCCTTGTCGCAATTTCACCTGGCTCAGAAATTTATTAAGATCCCAAGCTAGTTTGCATCTCTTGCATGGAATCTCATCCTTCTTTTGATGAATAATCTGAAGAAAGAGACAATTACTACGGAACAGTGATAATGCCTAAAGAATCATTATCCCTGCCCCGTACCAATTCCCCCTTACACAATCTTCCATAGTCTTTTTACGTTTTCTCCGCTTTTTAATAACTTATAATTCCTTCTGATTTTGATTTTTTAGATCTAAAAGAGATAAAGACATGAAATCAAATGCATGTTGTCTCCCAACTTGGTATAGGAATTCAAAAACAGAAAATGTGCTCATAATAAAATCGTGTTCAATTTCATTCTGGTGTTTGTGATTGAAATAATTTTCCAACTTTTTTTGTTACCTTCAATGTTACAAAAATTTTCTAATACCTATTCGTTACTGTTTTTGTCTTTGCTGTTTATCAAATGAGGAGATTTCAATTTTTTTAAATAAATAAATTGATTGATAAACTTATCAAATTAAACAATTAATTAGTCAAATTAATTACATAAAATGGATTTAATTAGTAAATTGAATTTCAAATAATTTGAAAGTCTTACTGATTATCTGGACAATATAATGCTTCCCGTTAGCTAAGTCTCTTAAAATTGCAACAAAATCCCCTGGAACTTATTTTCATTTAGGATTTTCTAAAACTCTGACATTGTGACCATCGTCTCCTCGAAGGTAAAATAATAACTTTGAGAAGATGATGCTCACTATGTCAAAGAAAGTAATTATTCCTTTCTGTTTCTCCCTTTGACTCCTTGTTTGTAGCATTTCTTGGAATTTTGTAACTCATGGGGGACCTTTTTGAAATTGCACCAGAAGATTTCTCCAGAAATTTCATTTATCGACGGTTTATCGCCAAGATCCACATGATTTGATTGTCTTAAGATCTCCTGTGATTCCAAAAAATGCAAAACAACAACACATTTTTCAATTAATATTTAAATACTTTTTTTTCTTAATTTTTCCTTGATATTGATTTTTACCAGAGTTGATTGATTGGATTTTCTTTTTCCGTAGAATACTTACTCTCTTATTTTCAAACTTTCTGAAAGCTAGAATAATTCAATCAAAAATATTTCATTTCCGACCAAAAACTATTAACTATTTATATTAAAAATAAAATAAAATTGTAAATGCATCTGATGAATCGTACCTGCTTTGCCACGATCTATATCTTCATCCTCAGAACTATTTGCACTTTCCCAATTCTCACTAAAATCTTTCCATCACAGATTTCAAAGGTTTTCCATTAAGTTCTTTTATTCTTTGGACAGCGTTAGTCCTTAAAGTGCACTTTTAGACCCCCTGGTTTTAAAGGCTCATTCAAACTACCTTAATCCAAGTCGATATTTATTGCCAAGATTCTCCTCAAAGTTAAAAAAAGAAAATTGCTAATAATACTTAAACAACAAGAGTAAATTACGGTAAAACCTATTTATACCCCCCTTACCCCTTATCCCTCCTCCTGGGGTCAACGTATGCTAAGCTGTGCCTTCGTAATATGTAACAGCGTCCGTGTGGAACAGCGTTCCATACCTGACCTGTTTATTTCTTGAATTAATTAGACCTTTTCCTTGTTTCAATTCAATTTCCTCATCCGTCTGCTCTATTTCCATAATATCGCCAAAAGGAAAATAATGTTCCATTTCTGCTAAGCTTGGAACCTCTAATTGTCCATCTTGCAAAAAAAAGTTGATGTAGGACCATCCAGATCAAATAAATAAACTGGGGCTGGGTCACGTCTTACAATTGTAAATAAACCCTGACTCAGACACAGATCATTTACTTGACTAGTTTGACCTTTGGTATCGTATCAGGTATCTCCAGCTACTGATTCCTACTTCCTAAATCATAAACATTAAAAAAATCGTTACTGAATTAATTTTAGGATGAAACCAGAAAACAGTTAAAACTTGAAATTATATTTATAAAAGCTTACTCGTTAAACGATTTCTAGACAATGAGGTGGAATTTTCAAACTTCTTTTTAGTGGAGTGTCTGCTGATAACTAAACTTCAATATTTCTCCGAAAAGCAATACTTCCTGGCAGGATGTTTATAAAAATAAGTCAAAACAAAACATTCATCCATTTAATCAAACTCAATGTTAACTAAAATGACTAAAGCATGCTTTTATTTCCACTTATTACACGTTATCTTTAATTTAAAGTTTAAAAAAACTTCAACCGTTCAAATAAATATTTTATCAAATTGATTAATTGAAATCTCCAGAAACATCTAAGCATCTCCAGAAAATAATTAATATGGAAATGAATAGTGTGTGGAAGTTGAGCTTGTGTAATATGATGATGCTGGTACTTTTTAGGCGTTTCATAAGCTAAATCGATTTTTCATATACTGTAATTGTATCACCTATGGTCCTAGTTTTTCTCCTCATGCTATAACCTCATAATAATTGTTATTTTAGTTTATCTCAAATTTCTTGGCTCGAGTGCAAGCATTACAGCGACATGTAAAAGCGAATAACTTAATAGCATACATAATAATAATTTTCATTATGAAAACCCTTACTTAAGTTAAAACTTCTTTCTATTTCGTACCGTAGGGTTTCTGCATCGTAATCGTATTCCATATTATTGTGTTTTTATAATTAAAAAGCATGTTATTATGCAAAACTCAAACCAGAATCTTTTTAATAAAAATTTAAAAAAATAGCTCTTATATGATTCACCAAAAAATCAATATTAAAAATTAAACACATTTTATTATCATGTAATTTATAAGTAGGCCCTTAGAAGATAAAACTTTTATAAAAAGTAAAAGATGTTGTGGAAGGGCAAGGACAAAAGAATAATAATAACAACAACAACAAAATCCATCTTATTTTTTATACATATTATTACCCTACAGTTTCTTCCCCTAAGTATAACGATTACAAGTATAAAATCAAGTGAAGATTGAGAAGGGTCGTTTCATCTCATATATAAGAGAGAAGGGCTCATTACACAAAAGTCTCACGTTTCACTTTACACAACCAAGAGATCTCGTATCAAATCATCATGATGGGTTGATGAGATTTAGTTTTTATTTCCTTTTTTCCAAAACAATCTTTCATAAATAACGATGCTTTTTAACTAAAACTTTTAAAAATTTTGAAAAAACGCATTTGCATGACTTTTAAGCGTTCCTTGCGCTTTAAAAAAACGTTCTTCGCTGTATGTCAACATCACCGGTCACCCAATCATCGCTGCTTAAACGTAGGCCAAAAGCGCATTCCTAAAACTCTTCAACCTAAAAGCCCTTCATATCCTAAAAATCCCACCCACTACTTATGAACCCCCTCAACCTGTTTAACTTGTCCAAAATTAAAGGGCAATTTCACGTACACACATGTGTGTGCGTATCTGCCCGTCTGTCAGTGTCATAAATTTTAACTTTTTTATCCACATAATGCAAGATTTCGTGGTTCGTTAGTCAGCCAAAAAGGTTCTTCTTACAGGTACTTTTCCTTCACTTCTTATTACTACGACCCTCTTCCACTTTTATCTTTTTCATCTCCTTTTTATTAGTATTATTCCCAGGTTTAAATGGCTTCTTCTAAGGGGATACTAGTGTGTTGTTATTATTGTGTGGCTGTAAATAGGTTGCATTTGTGTGTGTTTCTATAGACAGCTTGGGGTTTTTTCCATAAGGGATTTGTGAACAAAGAAAACAAAACATGTTTTTAAAATCCTTTACAACAAACCTGCTCTTCTGTTACTTAAATTAACTGGACAAAAAATAGTTAACAAAAAACTTCTTTGTTTTCAACTTGTTCTTTATAGATTTGGGTGTTTTGAAAGCAAGTGTGATGTCTGGATGGGGTGTCAGTGTGTCTTTTTTTATTACGTGATGGTGGGGTAACTTTCGAATTTATTTTAAACTCCAAGTACAAGGTCAAAGATTAACATTTACTTGCTTACTCTCTGATAATGTTTATCCTTTTTTTGATAAAAATAGACCCCATATGACTTCCTTATGAAACCCCTGTGAGGTTTTATCATCATCATTGGGATTACAATTGCTACTTGAATTTTGATTTTTTTTCTTGAAAGCTTTGGCTTTTCAACGTTTTTTTTATTAAAAGCGCTTGAAGTTTAAGGTTTTTAAAAACTTGTATAAGGGATATGACATGAATTTGTCCATACTTGGCAAATACAAAGTTTATTTTGTACGACTTAACTTTTTGGAAATTCATCAGGACTAGGAAATCTACTGCATGAATCAATTTTTTAGATGCTCCAGTAATTATAAATTGTCCCGAAAACTCACCAAAACTTAAATATTACATTTAAAAGATTTTGATATCCGTAACAATTAATTGTATTCTTAAAAAGGTTTTCATTTAATTAAACATAATGATCTTACGCAACAATTTTCTATTACAAAAGACCCAATCGGTTAATACGTTACTTATAAATACAAATTGATTTCAATGTTATCTTTATCACCTCAATCTCAATCAAACCCGAAAACACCCAGATATTTTTTCTCCCTCTTTAATCTACTTTCCTCTTTATTCTTGACCCAACCTAAAAGTTTTTTGGCCTTTTGGTAATAAAATAGCAGCAAAAGGAATTTTTTGGCTGAGTAAGCAATCCGGTTTTATAGATAAGAGCCAAATTGTGTAAGTAACACACGGGCGAGATAAATGGCCATCGGGGTGGCAGTGGTAGTGTCAACTTACACATGATTATCATGATCAGAGGACAAACTGTGGAGCATTTTCTTATTAATATAACATCCTTTCTTATATAAATCGGTGCTTTTAGGTATACACATTCTACTGGTAAGTGCAGTCGAAAGTAACTTTGAGACTTAAAACGGGAAGATATAACACACGGGAGTAAAAGTATTCGGGTATTTTAGGAAGAAATATGCTAATTAGTCGCCCGGATTCGGGCATCTCTTTTTATTTACTTTGATAGCTCTTAACCAGGTACATCAA
>JAQGAA010002826.1:0-11918 GCA_034696425.1 Isotoma viridis
GTTTGCTATAAATGTACGTACTTGAACCATAAAACCTAGCCAGCTCAAACTTTACTTCTGAAATTTGACTTTAACAAAATTTTAGCCTGACGGGCTATCGAATATCGATACACATGCTATGTAATACTATGTATCCAATCGAATTATAAGATATATATGAACATTCAAAATACGCCCCACGGAGACTAAATATAAAATATTTTAAATAGTATCATATAGCTGGAGTTGAATTAATTAGCTCCACAGGAACGAATCCAAGTACGTACATTTATAGCAAACCTACATTATTAATCTTGACGGGTATAACACTAACACCCTTAGCAAACATCCATCTTCCCATCCTATAGAAGAAAAACAAAGCAAAACTCTTTTTGATTTCGAAATGGAATAAAATTTCCTCAGAGCATATACTAAACGACGAATACAAAAAACAACAAAAGTTTGTCATGACTTGGATGATTTAGACAACATTCTTTTGGTACTATGTGAAAAATTAGGAGTCTAATAGGGTTGACTATAAAAAATAGGTCATACTCTTGATACCATAAGCCTTAAAGATAAAGATAAGCGCTGACGCAAACATGGAATTACCAAGGATTAATCTTAAGAATAAAACTTTCCTAAGTATGAATTACACCATATATACCTCTTCCGAATTCTTCTTATTATTATTATATGTACCAAGAAAAGGAAAGCTGAATAGGATAAAGTTTTCCTATTTTTGCTAAAAGTAATTACAGACTATGTGTTCAATCAATTATAGCAAACATTCCCATAATCTATGAAAATACTGTATAAGTATATATTGCCTAAAACTAAATCTATTTTGTCTCTACAACTCCTAACCAAAGATACAAGTAGAATTCCTTTTCGATTCAGTAACTTTCAATTTCACTTATTTATTTTCATCTGCCTTCTAGTTCCAGATTCGTGAGAAGAATCGTTACAAATCTATGTAGATAAATAGGGAATACTGTAGATATAAATAATACAGTAAAATTTACGACGATTTCACAGTAGTTATAACGAGATTTGAATATATTATTTGCAATGGCATGATGATTATTGAAGCGTTAAGAAATAAGATAAAAGTATAAATCCCACATGCGTTTATTGAAGCGTAAATAAATAAGTTAAAAGTATGAGTCACTACTTTTTTTGAAACTTTGAAAAATTTGAAATTTACTTGTGTTGTAAGTAATGATTCTAATAAAAAGTCATGTAGTTATTCCGTTAGTTGAAGCTTGGGCTATGATTGGAATATTATCTTTTTTAACATCTAATAAGCCTCACATACTACTTGAAAATAAGTAGTGATAAAATCCTATTAGTTTTATTAGTTTTATATGGCCACCGGGAGCTTAAACTTTTCAGACTCAAAGTTTCTCACGACTTCTGTGGTAGAAGCGAACAAAACCCAACACCCAACTGGAAAGCGATTTACTTTTCATAAAAATATAGTGGCTATAGTTCATTTCCATATTATAAGACCTATAATACACAGTGTATTTTATTTTTCGAATGTTTAACTTGAGACTTTGTGAGCTAACCAGAAGCTAACTTCTGAAAAGCATGAAATTGATATCTGGAACGGTAAGATATTATACCAGAATTCGACATATATACGGATGGGATCCAAATCTAGTAATACAAGTTGTAGGAAAATGCAGTTGTTCATTAAAGTTAACAGGATTAACGAATCAAAGAGATTCTAATTTTTGCACCTTATTGCCCCTACTTTGTGAGTTTTTCAATTTATAGGAATCATTGTATTTTCAATTTCACTATTGACAAGTCATTCCAAATTATCTTTAATTCCGATTAGAATGTAGAATAGAAGTGGGACTAACAATGAAATGAAAAAAATGTCATCCGACTTATGTAAGTTAGAAAATAAAGGCAGAATTTTTAATTTTTACTTTTGTTTCCTAAAATGGTGTAATCCGTCTTACTGCAAAAAACCATGCCGAATTCTTGAAATTTGAACACATCCTAGATATTATAGAAGTATCATGTTGTCGAATATGATAACACCATTTAAATTTTAAAATGTAATTTCTGATGTATTGGAAAGTACAAGAATTAATTCTTTTATACCTGAAAGCATAAAAACTGAAATGAAACTGAATAAATTTACAAGTAGATGCTGGCAGACTTCATAACTATTATTAGTAATTCTCAAGGTAAAATACCAAAATAAAATGTTGCAATAGAATTCCCATAAAAAATCCAAAATCCACGTCCACAACTAAAGATTTGGACATTTCATAACACACAGTCCAATAGAGTGTAAATTGAATTTCTAACACTAAGAAAATCATCAACAATAGTAATAAGGATTATTAAAGATAATGATACATTCGAGAAGGAAGGGAGGTACAGGAATGAAAGTCATAAACTAAAGCTCCTACACTATTTCACTCCCAATTCCAGACCCAAGTCAATGATTTCCAATGGGATGAACTTATGAACTGACAATAATCAAACCAAGAACCACAGCTAACCAAGTCCACATTGATGTGTTGCTAGCTTCTATGATGATGAACCAACAAATCCCAAAGGGATAGATCACTCAGCCCTTTATCAAATCATTTATGGTTGAAAATAGCAAACTAAACTAGACAAACTACATGTCAGCCAACAACATTTGTACTTGTATCTTGTAGCCCTGCATGTCCCTACTCCCTATACACATTCTGCCACTCTACACACACTATGTCATTCGTAACATTTTTCCTCTTCAACACTTTCCCCCAATACCAATCCATCAAATTCTCAGCGTGTTTAGTAATCTTCTTAAATTACCTTTCCATCACCGTACCAAAGTCATAATAAAGTACTAAAGTTACATTATTATGCCTAACGTTCTCAGCTTGCTTGATGTTTCGTGTGCTGTGGTTTTACAATTCAGAACATATTACAGCCGAGGTGAAAAGGTAGCTTATTTCCTGTATAGAAACCTCCAACAAATAAGCTTCCATGTTGTATCTTTCACATTGAATAAATGTTGGATGTAAAGTGAAAGTACTAGAGTACAAAGTCTATAGGTATATATGTAATAATAGTTTAGTGAAAGTAAACCAGACACAGAAACATGATAATATTAAGCTTAACTTGCTTAACTACCAAATAGGTTGCTGGTGTGTAGTAGTGGCTACTATAATAATGATAAATATACAAATACTTATCATTATTAGTAGCCAACCCTAAACCAGCTGAGGATGAGTGAAAGCTGAGCATTTTGCATACAATAGCTCTAATGAACATTTTATCTAGAGTATCATGTAACATGAAGGATGAATGATGTATGTTCAACCTGACTGAACATTAGTATTTTGCGCTAGAGCAATTTCTCTATCTATACAATATTGTACATGTGCCTTTTCTGAAGTCATTTTCACTTAAATAATCTTTCCTTCATTGTTGACTATTTTATCTATTCAACCGTATATTATGTAAATTCCTTCGTGTATCTTGAATAAAGACATTCTTGATATTCATACAGTGTGAAATATAAACGTTTTATCGAATAGTAGGTAATTATTACTTGCTTATACACCTTAACGCTTTCCTGCAAGCTTTATATGAATCAAAACAGAATTGCATTCAAGCTGGTGAATAAAACATTTTGATTTCGAACTGCATTACACAAAGAATTCATCAAGTCCAAATATGAACGTAGGATTGCTATAGAGTTGTCAGTTTCAATATTTTACAAAATGTACTGTACCAGTAACTGGAACCTGAATGAGATAGTATTAAGTGTTATTATTAGAGTAGAATGGAGAAAATTCACAATACTACAAATATTTGAAGTTGCCAATGCAATGTTTAATTAACTCGCAAATAAATTCCTAAAATATTGAACATTCATATTCCAGATTCCACTATGATTGCAGATGTTTTTCATATCTAAAAAAAAGTACAGCTCTTATGAAATATTATTAAGTCTATTTACATTTTACATCTTACTTGAATTTCAATGTCCTTTTGTTTACTTTTGAGTCGTACGTTATGAAATAACTTTATTGTTTTAACCCGTCAAAATAAATAGACTTGGTATGGTAGAAAAGCAAATGAGTTGAAGACCTGTTAACTCAGAAGTACAGACTGGGCATGACAATTAATGAAACAAGAATCTTATTTCACTCTCTCTCGTCTTCTCTCTTTAACGAACTTTGTTGCATTGCAAAGATAGTGTAGAGATAGTAGTGGGTAGTAACGAGCAATGCGTGTTTAACTATCTAAGGCTCTTTTGGGAGTGGGGGTTCAATTAAATAAGGGATCAACGAGCCCATCGTGTGAGAATTTATTGCACGGAGAAAGCAAATCATGTTAATGAGGCTAGTCCCTGGGGTAAAATAACTATGTGAAATACAAGGATACATATGCTCTTCATAAAATCCTTGTGCAAACACAACCAACACGTCAGATATACTAAAAGTTCACCAAAACGGTGCTCAAACTAGTCCTTAAATGCCTGTCTGCAAATCCTTTCTTACTCTTGCCCGACGAACAGAGAGTTCAGCCTTTTCAAGTAATACATAGTACCCTACCACCACCACATCAACCATAGTTAATAATAAGTTTCTGCTATTCGCTAACTACTTGGTTCTTCATCAAATACAGCATTCTTCATATGCTGCCTATATGCAATAGATAATATTAAACAGGGTCATGAACTCACACATAATGCTAATTATAGGAACACTTTCACTCAACGATATGGAAAATTCCATGGGCAACCGGGAAGAAGGAGAACATTAAAGGATTTTCTGGTATTTCATTATTCTTACCTCCAACTCCAGCTTCGAATGCGATACCAACGGCACAAATACTGTTGTTGGCTTCTGCAGCCACTTCTCCAGCACAACGGGTTCCGTGGCGATTACTATCAGTGAGATCGTATGTTGGCATTGGATCCATATCCAAGCTGTTTACATCAAAACTGGCCATTGGATCCTGAAAGAGAAAGCAAATAATATTTTTTTATTATTTGTTTTATCGTATGAGTTGGGGAGGTTTTTAAATTATGTATTCATCTCCATACTTCACAATAAAGTTTTTATGGACTGGGACAAAAAATTTTATCGTTGATCTCATCATCAAAAGTGTTATATATATTGAATGTAAATGGACTTATCAAGTTTGTAAGCTGTTTATCTGAAATTCTGACTTTCATCCAAATAAAAGGTAAACCCATAATTATTGTAGTTTTTGTAGATTGTGGTAAAACGAAGGAACAGAAATATGGAAATCCTATCCAATTTAGAATCTATCCTATACGTTCTTAATAAAATGCATTCGTCGCCGCCATCTCATACCGTAATTTCTACGCACATGCAAGGGACTAGTGTAATCCAAAATCCCAGTATATTAACGATTAGTTAAATATAACAAAAACCAACATACTACGGTAATTACTTAATTAGAGCTCCACCTAAATAACTCCCCAGGCCCCAACCCTTCCTTATCGTTACAATATTAAACATCTTTATTTGCCTCTGTTTAACTGATCTGAAAATTTGGGTTAAAAAAACAACTTCCCCTACTAGGCTCTAATTAGGTAATTGCAGTAGTAGACTAAAAACTTTGTTGAGTAGCAATGTGATAGCAAGCAGTATGAAATATCTTTGCTTCCCTTTCCTTTCTTCAAGTTATTCCTTTCTTTGAGATTTGAGTTAGTCTACTCGTGTTCACTCCCAGTACCATCGTCAAATTTCTCCTACACAATACTCATGTTTAGAGATTTAACGTGGAATCTACTTTCGTTACTTTCCTTCCATCATTTTTCATAGCTATACCCAGTCAATGATCCGATATCCAATTTAACAAAACTCCCTTGCATATTTTGACTTCTCCATCCGCCTTGAAAAACACATGTACAACAACATTATGAACTTATAGGAACATCTGAGTTTAACAAACTTCTAAGACTCAACTCTCAACATTTATGTGTAGAAAGCAAAGAAAACATTTTCTTTAATTCAAACCAAAAGAGATTTTTATGACTGAGCATAAGTCACAATAGTTTATTCCATTCCTATATAGAAATGTTGTAAGTTGAAAACTTGAAATCTGTTGTATCATAATATTATACGAGATTCACACTCCATACTCCATCCTATTCAGCCTAGATTTTAAGACTACAGATAACTTGGGTAGTTTGAGTTCTTGTAGGAATAAAAAATAATTCACATCTCCATCGGGACTCATAATCCTAACTGAAAACAAAAAAAAATACCAAACTACAAAATATATCCTTCCTTTCCGGATGCTTCATGTCTGCAATTGAGAGAAGAGAGGAGAACCCTTCGAAATACATTTTTGCTTTATTATTATTACATTGATATAAGAGCATCAAAATATGACTTGCTATTTATAAACTAACTATACACCCCCCAGCCCTGTCAGATGATGCATGTATGCTACGGTAGTAGCGTGAACCATTTACTGATTTCCGAATCTCATCATTTACATCAGTTGACAGTCAGAAACAACTACCAGGTACTAGCCGTATTTCGTACTAGAATAAATATAGTAATAGTATCCGACTGTGTAGTACATTATCATTTTGAGCCATATTTCATCTAAAGAAAAAAATAACCCACTACTACTTTTCTTAAGCACACATTTCCCCTTCAGCCAACTTCTCTAGAAGAAAAAAAACTGAGATAACACTTAAGAATCCCAATCCCAAGGAATACAACAAGTTTATAAGACTTTATACAAATTGCATGAAACCAAACGGAAAACAAAATTGGTGCAGTTATACTCTTCTGATTCCCAAACGAAGTAATCTTGCAATTGTTGTAGTAGTCATATAATAATAACAATAATTTATACTGTAGTTGCGGACTATTTCGGTAGACTTAAAAATGCTATAGGAATTCCGAACCTTGTTGGTACATTCGTGACGATCAAGAAAAGAAAAACTAGTTGATAGAGGAAGTAGTCTTAAATTAGGGTACCCGGCCTGAGAGTTAGTTATTTTCTTAGGCTGTCAAACTGTCAAGTAGAACGGGTTGATGAAATCGTTAATTTGATTTGCTTTTATAGTATTACACGTTTCTGAGCTGAAATACAACCATCAATCGGATTCCCTTTCCAAATAAAGGTTATACTAATTTATTTCACCGACAAGTATAATTTGACAAACAAATTATTCCTGATTTTTGACAAGTGTAAATATGAGTGACATATTTACACAGAAATGACAGAAAAACCTTTTAGGAATTTCCCATTCTAAAAGTCCTAACATTAAAAAGTATACTTCTAAAACTGCCATATTGAATCCTATTCCTATTTCATGTAAACTCTACCCCATTTATTTTCACTTTCCAGTAAACTTCCCGTATGTCAATGATTTTAGTATTAAATTGACATTAAAGCATCACGCAGCATTAAATTTTCAACACGCACGTTTTTTGAGAAATAATTATGCGTGTGTTTTCCTTTAAAACATAATACTCTTGGATAATTTGATCTACTCTTGTTCTCACACGAAACTTTGGAATTCCGAACACACACTGTTTGTTTTGAATACAATTTCAAAAGTGAATGACTTACAGATCGTTTCTTTCTATTTCTTTTCTTGTCCATAGTCAGAGAGAAATTGCTAATTTAATAGCATCATATATTCCAACGGCATCCAATTACATAACATTTGAATTCCTAAAGAACAATTTGATCTCACATAATTGAGGAAAACTTCCCATCCCTTCTGGTTTATCGTATAACAAGATTATACGAAGATTACCTACATGTATATCTCAAACCAACTCATCCTCCTACACACATCCTGGATTTAGATTCAACACCCGTTACACTTTATACAGAAAAAGAGATACGAAACAATAACAAATGCACTGAATTTAGCTTTTCAACAAGATACAAAGCAAAACACATCAATCTAATCGTTCAAGTTGTTCTAAGCTGCTTTCTCTTTATTTCCTTTGGTCTCTAAACTCTTTTGAGATTTGTTCGTCTCAAGGCGTTTTACGCAATTCCGTATGGTTTGAAGTAAATCGATTGTATCTCTTAGAGTAGAAAGCTTTTTAATTTATCTAAGGAATGGCTTATAAAATAGCTAAATTACATATAAAGCCTTTCATAGCTTTAGTTTCCTTTTACTTTACAAGATAGCATTGATACATGGAAATAAAAATAAAATCATTGAAGTATGTGACACAATAATAAGTTTACTACCAAACCTTATAAATTTTAGGAGATAAATTGATATTGTCAGCAAGTTTATGCTATGCATGATTTTCAACACACGCATGTTTTTTTAATCAATGTAGTAAATATATAGACTTGGTATGGTAAGTAATTAATCCAGATGTTTAGATAAAAATGCTATAAGTTTTCAGCACATGAAAGGCTTGAAATATTGCATGAAAAATTGGCCTAACCATTTTCGGCATTAACATTAATCGAAGTGGTAAGTGCAACCAAAGATAATATCTTGCTTTTACAATAGACATGTGCAAGGTGACCACTTGAAACACTTGACAGTGTCCCTTTGACCAAAAAGGAAAAAATCTTGTGATAAAGTTAGCTTATAAATGCATTACCTTTTGCCAAGGTTTCAAAAAAGTAGTAGTAAAAAGAATCACCCATAATTTATAGACAATCCTTTTCTCACATAATACTTTGCAGTCTTCTTCAATTCATCTCACATATATAAAAGAGGATTACAATATATTTTTTTATTTGAGTGGAAACGAAAAAAGAAGTATGAATTGGGTAAGAAAATCGCCTTTACATTAGGCTCAAGTGGAGGATGAATGACCGAGAATCTAAAAAGATTCTTCAATTACACATTGCTGTCTTTTTTATTGTCCCAAAGGAAGAATAATATAAGAGAGTCAACAATACTTTATAGTGGTTGTTAGAGAATCCTTTAGCCAAGAACGAAATACTGGATTACCAATAAATACATCGATGACGATTGTTATCTCTTTTGTACTATTCACTAGTTACTTTGCTATAAACTCTTAAAAAGACTTTACTATCACTTTTATTTCTATTGTATGTCAAAACACTTTCTCCTCTTTCTCAAACTTTATCCTTTTTTAAGAACCGATCTCTTCTTTCTTACCTTCAACTTTCTTTCCTCATTGATTTAAGTAAATACTATTGACAACAATTCATGTCATGCAAGAAAGCTTACAAAGAAAGATTTAGGCCAAATAATAATAAAAAAAACTCTTTGATTGAACCTTTATTGTGTAATGATTGCATCTTTGGTTCTGTTATATTATGATTTGATTGCGTTGGAAAACTTCGTAAGTGTGCAAATAGCACAATTCCATTTGAAATTTATTGACGAGAGGAATCGTGGAAGGAACAGGATATTATTATGTTATCGAGCTTTGAGATATATCTTAAGATGAAAATAATAACAAACAAATGCTTAATTTGTTTAAAATGTTGACAGCCCAGTAGAAATTTTAATTAGAAGATTCAGAGTTTGTGAAATTCTGGAAATGTATTTTCGGAAAATGGGATATTATGATTTCATTAAAGAAAATAATAGGTACGCTTTCTGAGAATTGTTGATGGCTTCTAAGGTACGATTGGCATTCTAAATACGTAGAAATTGTTAGGTTCTAATTCGAGTTTTACGGCAATTACATTCACCTTATATAACCCTCACGTATATTATATTGCTTAAAAGAATCCTACCAGTAGTACTTATCATAAACAACACCAATAGCCCAATCACTGCTTGCACTTTCCTATCGCGAGCAACCCAAACGTTCAAATCCACCCTTATCAAAAGGAAAAGCAAAATTATTATTGTAAAAGTTAGAACTATACGATTCAACTATTATTATCAGAGTGTATTCACTATCACACTTGAATTGAAATATCAAGGAAACCTTTAGCTGGAGAAGATATTACTTGGAATTGGAAGTCCAATGACTGCCATACATGATGAAAAACACCAACCTCCCTTTTATTCAACTCAATATCAGTGTAGTCAGTCAGTAGTAGTTAGTGGTGATGGTTGATGGTGCACTAAACTTTCTCCGTAATGAGACCCGAAATTGCCATATTGACGACTGAGTGAATAGCTCTTAAGTAACATTGTAAAGCAATTTCAATCCCATTTTGATGAAACTTCTTCAATCGAATAGACTCTTTGCCTCTTGCCTGCTATGCTCTGCTGAAGTTAAAACCTCATGCAATGTTATTATGTTTCAAACCTAGTAACCACCAAATCCAGATAGGATCGAGAAGGGTGAACTAGAAAGGTAGTTGGTCGGAACTAGATGATTATCAAGCAGTCTTATGGATTTCCATCCACAACCCAACTCGTCGAACCACTTCACCAATAATTATTTTCTTTCTTGATAGCATCTAAAGACATCATTTGCCCAATATCAAACTTATGGGTTGGAAAATGACTCTTTCTTCTTCTTCCTCTTTTTATTCTGTTTTGTATGAAGTTTTTCAACGGAAAAGAAATCTCCTTCAAATGAATAGAATACCTGTGGCCAACTATTTCCTTTCATTCTTTTCGACCTTTTCTTTATTGAATAGATGCAAAAGTATGTTTTATTGAAATTTCTAATCTCAGGATGGCTAATTTTCCAAAGAAAGAAAAATCTAAAAAGATTTTGATAGAATCCGTTTACAAGCGATGATCCGTAAAATTCAGATAATAAGACGATGTTGTTATTGATCAAATAATCGACTAAGAGAATATAATAGAAGAAACAAACACCTTTCTTATGAACGGTCGGACGGTCATTTGATTGAGCTTAGATCACAATTGTGAGTTGAAGAAGACCCACACTTACACCTATGAAAACATCACATCGACATCATTGCATACTCCTCAGTCACTTTTTACTTCTCGTTTCAACTAACACACAATTCCATTTCAATCCCATAACTATAATTCCTTTGAGAAAGTTGAGCACTACCAAACCAATAACGATTTCCCAGAAGAGCATCTTTCCCTCGATTCTTTCTTATATATATTTTTAGAGAAAATTCACTTTCAAGTATAAGAAAAGAAAGTTCAACCTCTTGTTCACAATCATACACAGAAAAAGAAAAAGTGTGAAAGAAGGGAAGACATACATACACACACACATACTCACATACACAAACGAACTACTTACTACTAAGAACTGACGGGAAATTTGTGATTTCTGCCATCCAATATTTTCAATTCCTTCACTTTCACCATCATACATTTGGAATGTCTTACGAAATCGTACATAAATCCCGTGATACATAATAACATCTATATTTTTATTACATGCAGATGCTCTCAGCCTCAGCTTCTGTTACATTCTATATGATTGAACTTACAAGTAGTGCTAAATTAAAGTCAAAAGTACCTTTCTAAGAATACCAACTGTTTGAAAAACAATCACATCGCGATTTTTGAACAATTCTTTACATACCTCGAAGCTAGTAAGAAATAGGCTATTTTCATACTATAGATAGTTTTGTAGGATGAAACCTTATTAGGAGTATAACACTACCAGTATCACAACTAGTATGAAGAGTGTTATGTCGTTATAAGTCTTTCTAGAGAATTTTATTATCACATAGTTTGTTTAAAAGTCCTTCCTTGTTCCTTTTACTTCCTCATACACTACTGATGAAAGAAACTAGGGAATCGTTTGGTTCAAATGGCACTCTCATACATTATTTGTTCAACGTAAACTTCAAACTTTCTTCATATGAGATGATTTTTTTTTAGATTGCACACAGTCCCATCATCATTATTTTCATCGTGATGGCTGCTTAAAAAACGCAAGTGGAAACTTGAGAATAGAACATGTATGTATAAAGGGAAAGCATAAAATTACTTGGATTTATTTACTCTAACTAAAATTCTTCTCATTTCATCATATCATTCTGTACTAGTCATATAAGTGGATAAGGTGACA
>JAQGAA010002827.1:0-11917 GCA_034696425.1 Isotoma viridis
TTTACTACGGCATGATACATAACTGAAATATTCGAAAGCTAGCGTCGTTCATGCATATCTGTATCAATATCAATAACGAACAATGAAATTTGAGACGACTCTAATAAATTACTTGGTCGAAACAAAAATATTAGTAAACAAGACATGAGTGTATAAATGACATGAAAGTCTGATTGCATCGGAATTTACTGAGTTATTCAGTTTCTTCCTTTTTGGTATATGGGATTTTTACAGTTTCATTTATACTGTTTTTAATGTTTCAGCTTTTACAAATTTTCTCAATAAAAACAAACTATGTTTAATGGTATGAAAAGGAAAAATCTGTTCAGCCGTAGAGGGATTCAATTTTGAGCGTAATTCATGTGCCAATATAAAAAGATTTGCATTCTGAAAAATTTACTTATTAGGTATTCGATTCATATTATAAAAAATTGTTTGTTGCAATGTAGAGGTGAATGTAAAATTCCTTTTATCAATTTGATGACACAGGAATATACAATTTTGTATATTGTATCTTTGGCTTAATTATCTTTTGGATAAATTAATAGCACAGTGATGATACAATCTGTATATAGGTATGATGTCCGGTCCGGTTGGATGATAGTTGATGTTTACCTGACGAGTGATCTGATGAATAATGAAATGAAGCTGGTTCTGGTTCAGAGCAAAACCTCCATTCCAGTTCCAGTATAATTTACTTTTTAGCAGGAAGCCAATAGTCAATAGCCTTCCGACTGGTTCCTCCGGAAGTAGCTAGACGCGTAATTCATTGTTCGTCCACCCCTATTTTGCATTCGTTTTTGCTATTTCATGTATTTATTTTACATGTACAAATGCAATCCAACAAGTTCTATGTATACACATTATTAGCTATGTGTAATTTATGTATAATTTAGTCTTGGTTTTTTTTTGTCCACTTTTCCCTAACGTTTAAATAAATTTTCTTTTGTCGTTTTAAGAAATTTTGAAAACTAAAAAAAAACTATCGGCAGCACCCGATGGAAGAGGCGAGAAAAAAGCCCAACAGCGTACTCATCTTTTAATACTTATAATTTTAATGTTGTACCTATGTTTTATTTAGCTTTTCATCCATATGCAATCATTATTATACGTTTGTTGAAGTTGTAACTCGAAATCATATTCAATTTCTTCATAAAAAGATAAATACTTCATAAAGAGAGTTTGGGCTTGGTATCCAAAAAAAAAATATAAAAAGCTTCCCATTTCCATTGCTTCTTCTCCAAAAAGTAGCTCATCCATGAATCTCTATGGAGAATCACCTCGATTGATGATTTTCTAGGCACTTATAGAAAATACTTTGAAACAACTGTATTATTAGGTCAAAAAGGAAAACTAGCTAAAACGGCCAATATTGATTTATTATCAGTAGGAAAACCAAAATGAATAAATGATACCTGACGTTAACTGTAGTTAAAAGTTTTTAAACGAAGTGTGTAGTCGTTGGGTACTTTTCTTTACACTAAATTAGTTTTAGACTCACTATTGTCACTGATGGGACTTTTCAACAAAAGAGTTGATCCTGAGACAGTTCTGCAAGGACAAAATGCACAGGATACTGCGAAAGACACCGATAAAAAGGACTCGGATAAGCGAACCAGTGGTCCAACCAATGATAAAAAAGTCTCAAATGCAGATAACGTTGACACAAAGAATGCTTCAAGTGGACCTGCACCAAAAGTCCCAAAAGAGGATCAAGCTAAACTATCCGACTCTTCATCAACTGATAGTCTTGGTAGCACCGACTCCAAGACAAAATTACAACAAAAAAGGTAAACTATAAAGTACCATGTATAAAATTGTTAAAACTATATTGTTAAATACGAAATAGATTGTTAGAAGCATATGAAATTAAAAGCAAGATTATGTCATCGTTATTCTTGTCACAGAGACAAGATAAAAAGGGGTCCTAATGCTGCGGTAAAATTCATCGTCACAACGTGGAGAAGATTCTCTTGTTTGTTCCTTAGTCCCGTTTTTTTAAGGCATCGAACTAAAATCTACATCTTATTTGAAGTCTTGTTGCCTCCTTTGGTTAGTTTTGCCATATTCGCTGCATTTACATCGGGAATTTCTTGGAAAAAAGCATATTCCGAGCAATTGAACTCAGGTATTCATAAATTTTACAGCTTATCAACTTTACAATAAAAAAGTATTTAAGCATTCGCTTTGATTTCTTTTAAAATTTGCATTTTTTCATTTACTTTATCTCTGTAAGACAAATCTGGAAAACCCCATTTCCCTGATTTGCCCATGGAGAGTGCTATAAGGCTTTTCCGAGAGAGATATGAAGACGGTGCAGGGCGTGTTTTAATTTTGTTTACTCCTGTAACAAATGTAACCGTTGATGTGATGTCACACGCTTTGGAGCTTTTGCATATTGATGAAAAAAATAAAATAGATGAAACAGGACGCCGAGGTTCCGGAGCGGTATTACTACTACTACTATTTATCTAGTGACTTTATCTAACAAATGTAATACCAGTTTAAACTAATGAAATAATTTAAGGTCGGTGTTCCAAATAAATTGGAACTTTTTGAAAAAGCATTGTTTCATCGCAATGAGACAAATATGCACATGAAACCGCTGGGAATTTCGTTTACATATGATGAATCGAATGTTGATAATGTTACGGGACTACCTTATTACATGTCCTATACGATTCGAACGTTTGATAGGGAGATTTCGGAAACAGATGATAACTACCCATATATTAAACAGGATAAGCCAGGTAAGTGTTCTGGATTATGCTTTATAAGTTATTATGACCGTATTCAAATGTGTTTCAAGGTCATTTTCATAATTTACATTTGGAAAAAACCATATAGAGTCTCCTTATGTTTCAACTGGTTTCATCGGGCTTCAATACGCAATCGAGCATTCTTATTTAAGGAACCTGATAGAAAAATTAGCACCAATTACCATCAATGAAATGAGCCTTGATGATTTATTTGAAGTGAAAAGCACAGAGGTAATGAGTTTAACGGCAGAAAAATCTAAAACTAACCTACAGTTTCTGGATGATAATGATTATTTTTGTTATTTTAATGTTTACAGACTTCGCAGAAGCTCCTGTCGTATTCAGAGGCTCCTAAAATATTTTTAAGAATGTTTTACTATCCTCATTTTTATGATGACAATATTCGTGGATTAATTGCATTCACTGTTTGCTGCTGTCTTGTAATGGCTTATCTTTTTACTTCGTATTTTATTGTAAGACAACTTGTACAAGAGAACAAATCAGGGATTAAGGTAGATTTTTTCTATTTATTTTGACACATAATAGTAAAAGTACATCTTTATACAATCTATTTTATTCACAACTCACAAGGATCTCCTGAAAATGCACGGAATGCCCATTTACATGCACTGGGTCATCATGTTTTTCCATGCTTTACTTTTCCGAGGAATGACAGCAATTTTGATGACTGTAACTCTGTATACAAAATTTGGGCATGGTCAGGTACAATCACTAAAATTGACTTAAATAACATCATTGCATACGTGAAATATAAAGGTAATCACTTACAAAATTGATTTTATTCTAGCTCCTTATATCGTCTTCCCGTTCTTTAATTTTTGTAATCCTATGGGCACAATTACTGACTCTGACATTCTTCAATTTTTTTCTTGCAACAATGGTTCATTCGGGTATTCAGAGCAGTTTGATCCTTTTTTAAATTAAACGTGAAAGGATTTTGTCAACAATGTTTATATTTGTGCTTTATATATAGTCAGTCTAGTTGGTGTGTATTCAACACTAATTGGCATACTATCCTTCATCGTACCCTTCACATTTAGCAGGATGAAATTACTTGAATCCCTCTCTAACATTGTGCTGGTTGCGACCTTTCCAAACTGGGCATTGTATAATGTGTTTTTAAATATTGTGGATTTCGAATGCGATGGTACTTATTATAAGTAATCACACATCTGAATACAATTTCTAAAAAGAATTGCGTTTAATTCATTTGTAATCATTTGTGTTCAGACAAAGGTGTTAATTGGGATAATTTTTTCACACTGAGCCATCAGGGCGGAGATATTCTAAAAATTTCTAACACACTTATGCTTATGGGCGGTTCTGCACTTTTTTATTTTGCTCTTGCAGTTTACCGAGACTTAACATGTCAAGTGAAACTTTTTCCTCCGAGCTTTCGCTGGTGGGATATTTGGGGTGTAAGTGTCTCACGTATATTTGCAATTCAAAGCATTCTATAAATCCGTAATGATAATAAATGATTGTTCTAGAGGTCAAAGCAAAAATTTGTGAATAGAGCACATCACAAAGAACTGCTTAAAGATATTCAAGAAGGTAAAGGACAAGATTTTGAGAAGCCAGCAATTTATGAAGAACCCGATCCTGAGAAGAAATGCTTCGTAAGAATAAGGCATCTGTGTAAGAGATATGGAAAGCATACAATGGCATTGGACACGCTTAACCTTAATATAGCTCATGAAGAAATTACAGTGGTATTAGGCCACAGGTAATTATTTGGATACAACAAAACTAAACGTTGGATATTGAATTAATTAAATTATGTACTTACCAAAGAAACTTTGATTTCCAGTGGTTCTGGAAAGAGCACTCTTATTTCCATTTTGGCAGGTATGGTCTTTCCAACAACGGGATACGCAACTATTAAAGATCATGATGTCAGTTTTGAGGCTCGTAAAGCTCGTCATTATACTGGACTTTGTACACAGAAGTTAATTTATTTTAATTTACTTACTGTCAAGCAGCATGTTTTCTTGTGTTACCGAGTAAGTTCGTTTTAGTTTTTGCTATTATCGGGATTTTAAGAACAAGATTTTGTAGATAGACATTATTTATTGTAAATTATTTTTTAAATGAAACATTCTCCATTACGGTTGACATAGTTGAGAGGTTATGGTAAAGAAGAGTGTAATAGGCAAACTGCCACGTTGTTAACACGTCTACGATTGTGGAACGTAAGTTTATAAACTTTAGAAAAATAAAACAAAAAACATTGAATCTATCGAAGAACGAAAAATGATATTTCACAGATGAGAAATTTCTTTCCTGATTCTTTAACAAATGACGAGCTTCGTCGCCTTGGGATATCAATGGCCATGGCAGATGCACCCAAAGTGCTACTTCTTGATGAACCTACAGGTAAATTCATCAAAAGTACGAAATATGTTTCAGAAAAAGATTTTATCCAGCACTTAATTTTTCTATTTTTCTTCACTTAGGAGGGATGGATGCCTTTGGAAGGCGTGAAATTTGGACGATTTTGAAAACGCTACGCCAGCATCATACAATAATATTGACAAGTAACTATATGGATGAGGCAGAATATTTAGCTGATAGAATTGCTTTGGTTGCCCATGGTAGGCTGGTATGCTTTGGTTCCGTTGGCTTTTTGAAAAGCCAGTATGACACCGGATACTTCTTGAAAATTGAACCATTCCCAGAACCAAGCGTTATCAAACTTGATTCTCAAGCCATTCTGAATGTAATAAAAGGTCGAGTTGGAAATCACGCGAGAGAAAAGAAGCAAAAAATGAAGGCTGATGTAGATAACGTAATAATTGAACTTCCACGAAAGCAGCTCCCTAAGATTCCTGAATTATGTGACGATTTGGATAATCAATTATTTAAACTGGGGATTAGAAAATACTCAATCCGAGAAGTTTGTTTAACTGATATCTTTATAAAAATTTGTGAATCTATTGCATCTGAAAAGGATGCCCCTGATCTGTACGTGAGACGGGACTCCATGGGAGATCTTAAGTCTGCCCTTACATGTAATTAATTACAAATATTTTTAAATATATTTCTACAACATGAAAAACTGTTGTAATTAAGTAGAACCACAGTAGTGATTTGATTAGCATAACCTTCTCATCATCAGTATTTAGTTATTTATTTAAATTATCATTGCTATTTTTTAACAGCTCAAATTCCATCTATACCAGAACGGGATCGATATCAACCGAAAACTCATCAACAAATACTTGCTCTACTAAGGAAGCGATGGATATACATGCGAACTAGAAACGATTTTTTTATCTGGGAATACATTATACCTTTGTGTTTAATATTACTGGTTGTATATGAAGCAAAGATTTTCATTTCTCCAGTTTCCGGAGTAGGGGGACCTCGAAATCTAACCTATGATGTATACCCTAATAAGATCAAGGTTTATTATAAAGTCGGCAAAGATGATTTAGCCATTGTAAATCTTACATGCTTTTTACTTGCAAATAATTAATAAAACCTTAGTTTTATTTTGTCGAGATAAATAATATTTTTATGTTTCAGAACTATACTGCACTTATTCGGATTATTTTGGGTAAATATGGTAAGGCTCTGCTCAAAAAGGATCAGGTTGAGAGAAAACTGCTGGACCTTCTAGAACAAGTAACTAAAAATGTATCAAAAGGAGAAATGAGAGAAAGCCAAATGACTGCTTTGGAACTACGTAAATCTTCAAGCGGGCATGATAGGTCGCTGGAGTTTGTTGGATTTTATTCAAGTGGATCCATTCATAGTGCACCGATAATTTTGAACACAATTAACAACATACTAATAAGAGCTGTCACAGGTGTAGCACAAGAAAAACATTATCACTTGTCTGTTTTAAATGAGCCATTACCTCTGAAAATTGTTAGTTCATTAAATAACATTATATTATAATTTTAATACAGCAAATATGTAATGCAGTATTGCGTGCTTAGATTAAATGTCTTATAATTTGTTAAATGATGATTTAGGAATCGCAGTTTGTGGAGATGTGCTCTTTAGTGTGCGTTATATTTGCAATACTATTGGCATTTGCTTATGGCTTCGTTTGTTCATCAACGGTATCGTTCCCAATGAAAGAACGAAGGAATGGAGTATGTTTAAAATTAAACTAGTTTTAAAAATTTAGTAAGCTAAAATAGCAAACTCATAGATCATTGATATTACCAAATTGTTTTTTTCCTAACAGATGAAACACCTTCAGTTAATGACGGGAGTTCACCCTGCGATTTATTGGACGGCAGATTATATCGGTGATGCTATCACCATGCTTGTAATGACCCTCATTGTCGCTTTAATATTTTTTTACAATCCCATGTCAAACACTTTTAAACCCGCAGAGGTCCTAAGTAAGTTATAATTACAATTACAATTTCATTCCCATTCCTCAATGTCTTGCCAAAAACCATTTTAACATGTTTTGTGTAGTCTGACATATAAGAAATTAATTGTTTCGTAGTTGTTTTAATGATCTTCACAGCTTTATATTTTGCTTGGAGCGGTCTTGCATTTTCTTACTTGATGAGTACCTTAATTCCTTTGAAATATAATGGTTTTAACTTCATGATCGTATTTCATGTATTTGTGGGTACGTTTTAATTTAAAGGATAATTCAAAATGTAAACCATAAATCTTATAGATGAATTCATTTATGCGATTGTGGACTTAATTTTAATTTTAACAATAATTAACTTTTGAGAAAGTTATGAACTTATTAGTCCAGATTTATTCAATTACTTAAATAAATTCATCTGTAATAAAAACTGTACTTTTTACAATAAAATGATTTCCCTACATTAAAAAAATGAATTCAGCTATTCTGCCGTTCATTTGGATTGACCTGGCTTATGCAGAATCTAGTTCCGGTTTGGTTGTATTCTTCCGGATAGTTATGTTGATTTTTCCGGGATTTGCAGTAACATGTGCTATTCATGATTGGTTCGAAGCAATGTCCCGAAGAAGTATATGCAAAGCTATTCTACCCTCGATTCAAAAGGTCTGTTATTAAGTTAATTTACTTATTTGAAATAGTGGAATTGAAACCTTTGTATATGCCCAATATATTTTAATTTTCCTTGAATGCCGTCAATTAAATTTAACTTTTTATATTAATAATTTACTTCAAAATATGTTTTACTCTTATCTTTAGATGTGTAGTTTAGATGAACAGCATGACCATAAAGATCATCCAGGACATATGCTTACCGAGAAGGAACTACACAAGCATATAATGAATAAGGATTTTCAGCTGGGACAATGCTGTGGTATAAATAAAAAATGCCTAACTTATGATGAAACATTGTAGCATATAGATCATTAATAATATTGTTCTTGATCTTTCAGACCGAATTTGCCGTAGTGTGAATAAATGTTATATACAGCCTCATGTCTTAAGTTTTGCCGACGAGTCATTAGCGCACCCCAAACTGATTTCAGATATATTTGCTTTATTCCTTTCTGGAATATTTTATTGGTTTGTAAATTGTCTTGAATTAGAAAATAGTTTAGTAAAAAATAATTAGGATGATTCTTGGTTCTAAATTTGTAGGGCTCTCTTAATCGTCGCAGAGAAAAAAATATTTGCCAAAATAACCCAGCGTGTTGTTCTTAAGTTTTTGGAAGCAAAAAAGAAACCTGACTCATTACACAGTAATGTCCCAAAAGATATCAGAAATGAAAGTTTGACTGTCAAATCAATCCTCCATGAAGGTTTTGACTCTTTTCAAAAAATGAAACATTCGTTTGCTAGTTATGACTGTTATAACTGATAAATTAAATTTAAATTAATCAGAGAGCTTTCCTCCTGATGTGGTATATGTTGTTCAAGACCTCACAAAGTCACACACAGCAACAATGGTTATCAAGGATTTTAACTTAGAAGTTACCAAAGGCCAATGCATAGGATTATTAGGATCAGGAGGTAATGCATCTATATTGATTGATTCCCTAACAATTGAGTTAACGAGAATTGAGTTATTTCAACGGTTTTTTTTAAAGGTAGTGGCAAAACTGCAATAATGAAAATGATGTGTGGAGAAATGATACCTACAAAAGGAATGTGCTACACACGGGATGGTAGTTTATTGCATAATAGAAAGCAGTATTTGTCCTCAATAGGCTATTGCCCACAGGATAATACGCTTTTCGATAATTTTACTGGAATTCAAATGATGGAATTGATGGGGAAATTACGAGGCATTCCAAACTCTTTATTAAGTTCTCATGTTGCTAAATGGCTTCTTGTAATGGGTAAGGCATAGTAAATTTAATTTGAACAAATCCTTAATGATTTTTTAGAAAGATTAACGTTCAATGGTTTTGGCTTTGGGGGTATTGAAGGTCTAGCAGATGCAGGGAAAGATCTATGCAAAACATATGGCCCTGGAATGCGAAGAAGGATTTGTTGTGCAATGGCTTTGATTGGGAATTGTCCACTGATTTTCTTAGATGGTTAAATTTTTTTTCATTTTGAGGATGTTCAAGGATATAATGTTTATTTTATAATTTTACAGAAGATACTTTGCTGGGTAGTAAAAAATTAGGATTATTTTGTTACAGAGGCGACGACTGGAATCGATCCACTTGCTCGAGAAAGATTCTGGGCTGTCTTAGAACATTTGAAAACTACAGGCCATACAATTGTCTTTACAACTTTTCACACCGCAGAGTGCATGAGTTTAGCCACAAAACTAGTTATAATAGCTGAAGGAAATGTTCAATGTATAGGAACACCTCAAGATCTTCAACGAAGGTATGCTAGAGGATATTGTATCACATTTCGTTTGCGGCATGATGTTCTTACTCCTATTGACATTGTTTCTGCAACTATGGGACGTGTTGTGGAATTTAAGAAAGCAGTGGAAACCACGTTCTTGTAAGACATGCATTTTTATTATTTTTATTACGATTTTACGATCCAAGCTTATATTCAAGTCATAAATATTTCCTTTATCAGTGTAGAGATCAAATAACAAGCGAAAACAGTTTTCCTAATGAAACGATATATTTTATTTTATTTTACAGGTACTGTGATCTCATTGATGAACAAGACAATTTATTGTTGTACTTTCTTCGGGATACTAAAATTTCGTGGGGAGATGTCTTTCGAAAGGCTCGCGAACTTTCTGAGCAATTCGCGCTTATAGTTCACACGTAATAAAAATAATAAAATATAGTACTTACAAACTTAACACGAGTTTCCATACTGTTCAAAAAAATTCCAGTTGAATAATTGCCCCCATGTTCTTTTAGGTATGATGTAACTGAAGCTACTGTAGAGGACCTGTTCATTTTGCTCACCAACAAATATCGAGAAATGGATAACCCACGAAGAATAGAACCTGGAAATGAGTTCGATGTATCAAAAGAAGAAGCTGAATTAAAAGCGTTGGAGCAAGCAGCTCAAACTTTGCATATGAGAATTTGAGTGATAACGATAACACGAAGATATAAATAAGCAACTACATTGCACGCTATATAGTTTTAGAAAATGTACAATATCAGCTAATAAAAAATGTCAAAAGTTACTATTTTTAAGCCTTTTGAATTTGTTACTAAACAAATAAGTACAATATTGTTTTACAATACTTCTGAAAACTTTTAAACTTTTGGAAATTGTTTTGAAGACTCACGAACCATAGTTTTTTGGCAGAAACTTTACAATTTCATAAATATTAAATAATACCCTAGAGTATATTAGTATCATCAGGATATGGAGCTGATGTCACTTATAGAATTCGTGTAGCTCTGCTGATTCAGAGTCATTAAAACAACAATAAACCTTTCCCTTAAAATATGTGCACATAACATCTTTCAAAAATCATGGGGCACAATACAATTTTGTTTTTGATAATTTCCTTAAACTATTTAAATTGTTCATTTGGGCAGGTATAGTGAAACTGAATGCAATTGTAAAAATACTACTTAACACCAAATTTTGCAGTCCTTGTAAAACGATAAAATTGAATAATTTTGTAAAATAGGTACTCGAATACGATAAAGACCTGGATATTCAAAATGCGTTGATTGGTATTTCTAGAAGACTAGATCGGCGTTGCCCTGTTGTACTTGTCTACGATGAAGAAATGCCCGAACTAAGCATGAGCTACATGTTTGTAAAGGTACTTCTTATACACGATGGTTAATTTTAATTTCTTCTAATAATATTATATTTCTCATTTCAGAAAATGCAGAAACATGGACGGCAGTTTATAATGCTTAACCTCTCTTCAGATAAACTACCAGCATTATTAAATGTTTATGGTTCAAATTCTCCATCTGATATCATAAAGGCTTTGCTGCATATTTTGTATCGTAAAAGAAGCTGCTATACTTTCCTTGTCTGGGTAAAAGATCCAAGAATATTGTATCCTGAAATAGAAACAAAATATCATCCAGGATGGAGACGAAGCGATTCGGTTATTATTGTTTCCCAACATATTACAAAGCGTTATAGAACATTTATCAACCTTCGAATTTGGAATCATATACCAAACATAATAGGCCTGAAAAGAAGCAAAGATGGACTTGGAATAAACATTTTCACAGTTTTACCATACTACCATGGAAAGAAGAAACCTCAAGAACTTGATGTATGGCTTACACATGAGAGAACTTTTGTACGTAATAGCTCGTTATTTTTTGAAAAGTTTGACAACTTGCATACTGCTCCGATAGTTGTAGGCGTTTTTTGGAAAGAGCCTTTTTTCATCTGGGGAAACATAAATGATCCCTACTTGGACGGATTGGACTGGCGTATTTTCCAATTGTGTATAGAAAAATTGAATTTCACAATCGCAATTTTAAGCGTTAACACGACGGGTCGAAAACTTGGGAATGATACTTGGTCAGGAATGATGGGCGTGCTTGCAAATGGTGACATTGACGTAGGACTTGGAGGACTCGAAGTGACATCAGACAGACTTCAAGATTTTGGTTTCTGTCGTACATACTATACAGACTCGTATAATTTTATTGTGCCACTGAATCCTAAATTGAACACTGCAGTTTATACATTTTTCAAACCATTAAGGTACTACCTACCTCTTCGAATTTTTGGCAAAGAGCTGTGATAAGAAAGCCACAGTTATGAAAAAAGGAAGCAAAGTGTCTGTCTGAGATCCAGTTTC
>JAQGAA010002828.1:0-11914 GCA_034696425.1 Isotoma viridis
CGCTTTCTAAATTTTAATTTTTGTAAATAGTTGAGTTTTATTCGTTTAATAAAAGTTATTTTTTATCGCTGCAATATCGAAAACACAAAAATCATGTCTCTCTTATAAAACAAGTAATTTATTTACCAGGTATATATTATGGCCATCCGTAAAACATTAATCAAATCATGAATTTTCTTGCTGTAAAAAAAGTATGGCTTGGACGAAAGAGTCCCAAATTGGTCTTGCTGAAGTCTTATAAATATAAAACTAATCTAACCTTTCAGAAGTAAACTTACGTTCAATGATATTTATTTGAAATGACTCTTCTTTAGCATAACTTTTATAATAAAAAGTTAACATTAGGATCATTTTTAATCAACTCTTCTTTAGCTTAACTTTACGTTTCAAAAGTATACTTACTTCACGGGCATTAGTTTCAAAGAAAAATAGCTTTACTGTAATATTTATTGAGTTTAGTAAATAGTAATCAAGCCAACTTTTGAGTGGGACCCGATATAGGGCCTCGAACGTGTATTTTCCTCAAAAATTGTACACTAATTAAAATAAATCTTGTTATGGAATTTCGTCAAAAACTCTAGTTTCTTCTAACTTAATTTACCATTCTCATTTTCCCCAACGATTTCAAAAATTAAATTATGAAAAAGCGATCATTAAACACAAGCCCAAACAGATTGAAATAGAACCATTTACGTTTTATTATAAAAAATTGATTATGGCTATAAAAGTTTTTGTTGAAAACTTATTAAAGGATTATTCTTTTAAATTTTCTCTTCGGAAATATTATACAAATGCATATAATAGTTGATGCTAACAGAAGATGTATTTCATTTCAGTACAGGACAATGGAAATGCATTCCATGTTGTCAGTATGAGATGATATAGAAAGATGTGTAATTAGTAAAGCATCATGACATCATATCACACGTGCTTTGCTCATGGATGGATACTATAATAAAATATAGTTAGTATAACTTGCTAGCCCATCTCTGAAGGATTTGGGTTCGGGAATCCAGTTTTTGCCACCAACCACCACCACCCGGTTTCTTATTCCATACTATAAAGTATAACTTTTATGCTAAAAATATTCCATTCCTCCAGCAGCCGGACTCCAGCCCATCAAAACATTTTCTTACTTTTTAAAACAATCAAAAAAATAATTATTTTCTTTCATATTTGGCTTAAACTTTAAATTGTTAATCTTACAAAGAAACATGTCTGTTTTGAACAAACTTAGCATTGACAAGGTTGACTTGGCTGGAAAAAGGGTCTTCATACGGTTAGTCTTATTCTTTTTAAAACTATTTTAATTTTAATATTAAAGTTACACCAACCTTTTTAACTAAAAATTAAACAAGCTGGGACTTTATTCGTATATTTTAATTATTATTTATTAGTTTTTCAAATATAATAATTATATTCATAATTTTTAAATAACTGTTTTAATTTTATACATCTTTAATTAGTTTTGAGGTACATGTTCTGAGTTAGCCATTTATTATAAATTTTGAGCTTTAGTTGCATCTTTTTCCTTTCATTTTTAATCATTCAATGTAATATGGTTTCAGGGAATGTTTCTATAAAATTATTTTTTACAGCAATTTTTAACATTGTTTTAAAATTTTGAAACCAGAGTGGACTTCAATGTACCGTTAAAGAATTCAGTGATAACAAACACTCAGCGTATCACTGCAGCTCTTCCAACCATAAACCACGCTTTGACATCCAAAGCTAAGCGAGTCATTCTTGCGAGTCACTTGGGTCGACCTGATGGATTCCCAAATGACAAATACACTTTGAAACCCGTGGCCACAGAATTGGAGAAACTCTTGAGTCGTAAAGTGACATTTTTAAATGACTGTGTTGGGGAAGAGGTTGAAAAACAATGCGAAGGGCTGGAAGACGGATCTGTTGTTTTGTTGGAGAATTTAAGATTCCATTTGGAAGAAGAGGGTAAAGGTGTTGATCCAAAGTCTGGAGAAAAGGTACATACACATATTTGAGATTTCAAAATTTTAAGAAAAACAGTTTAATTATTTTTAAAATTTGAATTTGAAAGGTGAAAGCTGATAAAGATGCTGTGGCCAAATTCCGTAAATCTTTGAGAAATCTTGCTGACATTTACGTAAACGATGCCTTCGGTACAGCACACAGGGCTCATAGTTCCATGATGGGTGAAGGTTATGAAACAAGGGCTAGTGGTTTCTTGCTTAAGAAGGAATTGGACTATTTTGCAAAGGCTTTGGATAACCCAGAAAGGTATAAAATACAATTTAGAAAGTTTTTTAGTTTTTATTTTAAACGTTTAAGAATTTTAAAACTAAATAAAAATGTTTTCATTTTTAAGGCCCTTCTTGGCTATTTTGGGTGGAGCCAAAGTAGCAGATAAGATCCAATTGATTGAGAATTTGTTGGACAAAGTTAATGAGATGATTATCGGTGGTGGCATGGCTTTTACGTTTTTGAAGGTTTTGAATGGAATGGAGGTAAGAGATAATCAAACATTTTCATAAACATTATATAAAAGTTTTTATTTTCATTAAAATTTCCTCACAAAATGTCTTAGATTGGAAGTTCTTTGTTTGACGAAGAAGGTTCAAAAATCGTCAAGAAACTCATGGAAAAGGCAGAAAAGAACGGTGTAAAAGTTCACCTCCCTGTCGATGTTGTTTGTGGAGATAAATTCGCCGAGGATGCTCAGGTATAGATTTAAAATCCAATGCAATGCATCAATTGAAATTCATGAATAAATGTAATTTTGTGTAATTTTTAAGGTTTCAATCACAACAGTTGAAGCAGGAATCCCAGCTGGTAGCATGGGTCTTGATATCGGTCCAAAGTCCACAGAATTATTAAAAGAACCCATCAACCGTGCAAAAGTTATTGTTTGGAATGGACCAATGGGTGTTTTTGAATTTGACAACTTTGCGAAGGGTACTAAAGGAGTTATGGATGAAGTTGTTGGAGTGACAGGAAAAGGAGCAATTACAATTATCGGGGGAGGTGACACTGCTACTTGTTGTGCCAAGTGGGGCACTGAAGACAAAGTTAGCCATGTCAGTACTGGGGGTGGAGCTAGCTTGGAGTTACTTGAAGGTATTTAATGCAAAAAAATTTTATTATAATTCATTTAATGAAAATTGAGTATTTTTTTAATTAAATTTTTTTAAATAAATCTCAGGCAAAGTTCTTCCTGGTGTTGCTGCGCTGTCTGATGCATAAAATGTAAAATCAACAAAATGATATTTTGAATTCAGAAACAATTTAGAATGTTGAATAGAAGACTGTACACATGGCTGGGGAATTAAATAAAACATTGTGCTAAACAAAGTCATGCCATGTAATGTTTAATCGGTGATATAGATTATAGTTTGTAAGAAAATAAATATTAGTTGAATTAGAATATTTTGAGGAAAATAATGTATTGAATTTATCTCGAATCGAAGAGGCCCATATGAACCTAACCTGGAATAATAAATCAAATCAACTAGTATACTATAATTATCCTAACGTTGGGATTTCGAGATTGATTTTCTTAAAAGATAGTATTACAGTATAATAGTCTACGACAGGCGCCAGGACAGAGGGAGGGTGCCAAAATTGCTAATTTAATTTTGCCCTTTGTAACCCGTATTTGACCCCTTAACCTTTTAAAAACATGTTGAAATCTATTTTAAGGAAAGGGTTCATTAAGGGTTCTTACCGTTAGTTTCAAAGATTAGCATAACTTGCAATGTATTTCGTACTAATTATTTTTAGCCAAGTGCAAGTACAATGTCCGATCCAATACCACTGCGCATGACATTACCTTGAAGCTAAAGAAATTGAGAATAAACTTTTTCAGTAAATAATATCAAGAACCCTTGTATAAAATAAACCCTTTTCTAAAGATTTCAACAAGGGTTAAAGGTCAAATGAGAGTTTCAAAACGATAAATAAATGCAATAAAATTATTAAATGAGTAGAAGCAAACAGTAATTGTGTAAAAATAGAATTTTTACCATAACAAGAAATTATTTCCCAATTACCTCTTAATCTTCGTAACATATTTCGTGAAATCTTTTAAATATCATTAATTAGTTTTAGTATACTTGGTGATAAGAAACATGCACATGTAGATAATCTGACGACGAGGGGAACTATTAAAAGCTTAAGTTAAGGGTAGTGAGAAGGGCACGCTATAATATTACAAGTTCAATTCATTGTGTATTAAATCTTACATCATTCCAGTTGTCAGTGTCATTAAGTAATTTAATTAAAACCTAATTATTATACTCATTAAATTAAACGGACAGTACTTTGATGCTCATCAAAATTTAAATCCAATTAAATGTTGACAATTGACACTTCTTATGAAACTAAATAGCTTTTAGCAAAATGATATACTAGCATTAAATTAGGAATACAATCTATATAGGTAACTAATTGGCTGATATTAGAATCTTTTAACTAGCAATTGCTTTTGGCAGCAGATTCTTACTCCCTATATAGTGTTCCTTATAAGAGGCTTCAGTTTCATTTTCATTTCATAACAATTTAAGAAGGATTATCAATAAACATTCAAGCAAATCCTACACACATAGTTTTTCAAAGTTAATCAAATCATTTATGGTTGTACTCCTCTGAACTAAGAACTTGTCTTTTATACCCATATAAAATATTATTTTCATACCAAAAATATAATTTTTAATTAAAAATTAATTATTCAACCCTAAATTAGATTTGACTTCTGTGACGCGAATTAATTAAGCGTTAAACTTGACACTTGTTATACTATGCTACTACTAAAGAGAACCAAAGGGTGAATTAATGAACTAGGTCATTTTAATTTAAAATAACAATTGCACAATATAATACAACCTAGTAGTACATATTATTCTACCCCAACTACAACCACTACCACCTCCACTCTTAATATTATTATTATTATTTTTCATACATCCATAATCTAAAATTCACATTAAAAGGCAATGCTAAAAGCCCAGACATCACCAACCACCACTATCTACTACACACCAGTACATGTCTTGGCATTATTCATATCGCAAAAAATTATCATTATATTTCCAACCTAAGAAATTCATGTTGTAGAAAATGTCTACTACTACAAACTACAACTACAAAGTACAACTAGCTAAACCAAAGTCAAGAGAGATAGAACAACAAGAGCAAATTTTTTTCTAAGACTTCCCACCTGTCGTCTCTCCAAAAGCCTTTCCAATATACAATTTTGCATTAGTCAGCCAAGCCACCACCACCACAACCAATATCACCACCACCACAACTAACTACTTTAAGCATTTACCTGAGATTCTTTTTAATATCCTCTATCTTATGTTTTATCACATCGTCAAAATCAAATCCAATTCTATAATATATTTTATGTATCTTAGGCATGTGTGTGTGTGTGTATAAAATAGTATGTGTGCGATATGCCGGCTTATATTATACTTACACTACTTTACTTAACAAATAATACTAATAAAATGCTAGAACACTTTTTTTAGTTAATAATGATAGCAAGAAGGGTTTGCAATACGAACTGTATACAGCTAACAACTCCTTTTCTGCCATGATTTTTTATATTTTATTTTCTAAACAATACCATTTATGTATAGAAACTCAGCTGTGATGTGTCTGCAGTTTAACTAAAGGCTTATTATATAAAGAAGTTTTTATTATTTGCAAAAATTTATTTTAATTTTTTTTTTGCAACAAGTTCTCTTTTGTCAAGGATTTTATTTAAGGGAGGATTTGCAATTTCATAATCCAATGTAACTAGTGGCAGTAGTTGTGGCAGAACCACAAGTGTTTTTGAGTGAGAGTGTCAAAGTTCCTAAAAAACGGATTAAATTGCATACGATAAAATTGTCTTGTTGGGTGGAAGCAATAATTGTATTTTAATTAATTTGGGATTGTTTTTAACTCAAGATTGAGTGCAACTATTACTTAATTTGACAATTTTTTGAGAGAAACCCAGATTCAATATGAATATACCAAGATCGAATAACAATAGAAACGGGCTTCCGCCCTTTGGCAGTGTGATTAATAATAATAATAATAATATGAATGGGAGTATGAATCATAGTATGAAAAGTCCAGCTAATAATACTCCTAGTAAGGAGATGGATAAGGATGGACTGAGCAAGAAAGTTAATCTTATCAAAGGTATAATAATATTATAATGAAATATTGATTTTGTATACTGTAAATGTCACAGGTTTATTGATTTTTCAGTTTTATCCCTGTAAAAATGCCCTTGGTCTTCCTAAATTTGTTATTATCTATTTATTGTGTAATCAAACTCACATATGATGAGATGATGACTCAATACACAATATTATAACCAGTTTTTATGAAAAAGTAAACGAAATTGCATTTGGATCGGATCCCTCTGTATGTTAAATTTGTGGGTGTATATGTTACAAGGATAATATTAATCCTTGTCACGAAGAAAAAATGTTTTTGCAATTACTGAAATTAAAATATAACACGATATATGACATGGATCACTTTAGCAAGCATGCTACCTTATGTCTAAATATACTTGACAATTTTGTTGTACATTTTCTGACAATAGGATTCAGTCGAGTCTGAAAGTTTTCCAATAGGTTATGAATATAAAGGTTAAAGTACGTCATCCGAGAGTATAAGATAATTCCCGATAAGATTACCCTCTTATCTTCATGGTTCAAATACGTACCAATATCAGCTTCATATTATGTGTTCCAATTCTTTCCTTCATCAAGCCCTTTTAGTCGGGTTTTTGTCAGTGTCACCTCTTAATTGAGTGATGATGATAAAAATCAATTTTTTTTTCAAATTAATAATTCCAGAGTGATAACTATATTAATTAGCATTGTATAAAAAAATTAGTGATACTAAAAAGAAAAAAAAAGATCTATCTGAGAGATAATTCAAGTAGATATTGGTATAGTTGGATAAAATTAGTGAATTTTCCAAAAGCTGGACAACTTTATTTTTTAAGACCAAATATGGTTCTTTTACGACAAGACTCTGGTCTAGTCCACACCGGAAAAAGTGCATTAGGTGAGACAACCCTTTTCAAGGGTTCTTCAAATTCATTTTATAAAAATAACGGCATCTGATACTATAGGCGTGCCCTTTACTGTAATACTGTTTACTTCCACCGGCATATTTGCAAAGTTGACACGAACATACTTATAAAAAATGAGTCATTGTCAAAGGTTTAAAAGCTCACGTAATAATTAACAAAAACATAAAAACTTTCCCTTTTCAAATTAACAAAAACAAAATATTGTAACAATAAAATTTTTAACTTTTCAAGTGACATAATTAACAATTTTTTAAATAACTTTTCTTCCAACTTCCAACAAGATAAGAAAAATGAGGTTCACTTAAATAATTAGAAAAAATAGGTCCTTCTTGTTATTAATCAATTCTCGTAACAAGAAACCCATTTAAATTACATTTTTGTTTTTTAATTTAAACTCAAGCCAGCAACTAGCAAGTATTTAAGTGTTGACTTGTTGTTATATCATGCGAATAATAATATTATTACTATCAGCGTTTCTTTAAATGCTGCAAACATCATAAAATCCAAGTCCAACTGGTCCAACCTATTTAAACCGCATCACCTGTCATGTGTGCAATGACAATAAAAAACAGCTCAACTAAACCAACCCTACAGAGTACAAAACTCACCTGTAATTTTTTCACCATCCTTTTTAATACCTAGCTGCTTTTCTATTGTAATTTCCATTGTGTATCTCTCACACTTTTGAGAGTCATAACGGACTTCCGTTTTTCCCCATTTGTGTGCAACTACTGATGGTAGTTGTAGTATCTTTCTGTATACAATTTATATATAAAATTATCCTATCTCCCCTTTGTCTAATCTTTAAACTACTAAAATAATGTGCAATTGCTACCAACTATGATATACACAACATGCAACATGGGTAATGTTCAAAATGTTATTATAAAACGATTCATGAATGATCTACAGACCATGACATCTAAAAATTTATGCTGTTGGCTTGGAATGTAATATGCTATTATTGCTATTACGATTAAACCACTACTAGTACTACCCCCAAATAAATGCTTAGCTAGAAAAGGGATCCAAATGCAATAATAACATATTTTTTTAATCATTTCCATTTTATTTCCCCTTATGTTACAACAAACATAATTCTTAACAGGGAATTTGTTATAATATAGGGGAGTAGTAGTAGTATTAGTTGTTGGATGTAGTTCCGTCCAAAAGTTGAATAAACTCTGAATAAGGGAAACTTTTTTTTCTGAAATTTTAAAAGTTTTTTGAAAGTTTTAAAAAGTTTTTTTATTTTTTTGATAAAATGCCAGATCATTTGTTAGTAATGTCTTCGCAAAAAGTATGGGTGTCAGATCCAACATCAGGATTTATCCCTGGGGAGATAACGGATTTGGGATCGGATCGGGTTACAGTTTCCATCCAGGATAGACACAAGAAGCAAATTCAAGCTAATGTCCCGTATGACAATGTGTTTCCGGCTGAGGATAACTCTACTGCGGATTACGATGATAATTGTTCCCTCATGTATTTGAATGAGGCGACTTTGCTTAATAATGTAAAGTTGAGGTTTCTCAAAGGGAATATTTACGTGAGTTTAAAATAATTTAATAAAAATTTGAAACTTTTTGGTAATACAATATCAAATTAAATTTTGAAATATTATTGCAGAGCTACATTGCAAACATGTTGATAGCAGTAAATCCATACGTAACGATTCCCGGACTGTATGATGAATCCGCTATCAAAAGATACCAAGGAAAGTCTTTGGGAACACTTCCACCTCATGTTTATGCCATTGGTAAGAAGAATATTAATACTTTTTAATGTATAAAATCTAATCAATTGTATTAAATAGGCGACAAGTCTTTTCGCGACATGAAAGTGACAAAGCAATCCCAATCTATTATCGTGTCTGGAGAATCTGGAGCTGGAAAGACAGAGTCAACCAAATACATTTTGAGATATCTTTGTGGTTCTTGGGGCACTTCAGCAGGGCCTATCGAACAAAGAATTTTGGACGGTAAGAAATAACAAATCTTAAAAAAATTGATAATGTAAATATTTATTGTATTTTAACTCTTTTTAGCAAATCCAATTTTGGAATCTTTCGGAAACGCAAAAACAACACGAAACAACAATTCATCCCGATTCGGAAAATTCATTGAGATTCATTTTGAACAAAACATGAAAGTTGCTGGTGGTTTTATTTCTCATTACCTTCTTGAGAAATCAAGGTAAATAGTTTTAAATCGAATTGCTCTGTCTTAAATTTACTAACATTTGTAATATTTTTCATTTAAAACCAGAATCTGCAACCAATCATCACAAGAACGTAACTATCACATCTTCTACGAACTCCTATCCGGTCTCACACCATCAGAAAAAACACCTCTAGGTCTAGCCAACAAAACTCCCCAAAACTTCAACTACCTTAAAAACGGCTGTTGTGAATTCTTCGGTGAAACCCTCAAGGATCCAATCGTCCACGATAAAAAAGATTTTGAAATCCTACAAAAATCCTTCAAAAATCTTCTCATCACAGAAACTTCAGAAATCTACAAAATCGTCGCCTGCGTCCTCCATTTAGGCAACATTGAATTCGAAGACGACCCCGAACTGACATCAAAAGGAGGTTGTAAAGTCAAGCAAGAAACCCAAGAAAGTATAGACATCGTTTGTAAACTAATGAACCTGGAAAGTGCAGAGTTCATCACAGCGTTGACCTCTCGAGTCATGCAAACAGCCAAAGGAGGACAAAAGGGCACTGTTATAATGGTCCCTTTAAAAACATACGAAGCCTCCCATGCTCGAGACGCTTTAGCAAAGTCAATCTACAATCGACTCTTTGACTACATTGTAAAACGAATAAATGACTCTATACCTTTTGACATGTCTACTCATAGCACGTACATTGGTGTACTGGACATTGCGGGTTTTGAATACTTTACTGTAAACAGTTTTGAACAATTCTGTATCAATTATTGTAATGAAAAACTACAACAATTTTTCAACGAGAGGGTACTCCGAGATGAACAAACTTTGTATGAAAAAGAAGGACTGAATATAAAAAAGATTGAATACATTGATAATATCGATTGTATTGAACTCATCGAAGGAAAAGTGGGGATAATGTCTTTGTTGGATGAAGAAAGCAAATTACCGAAACCAATGTCAAGTCATTTTACTACAGAAGTCCAGAGGGTTTTGAGTAACCATTTTAGACTAGAGTTACCAAGAAAAAGCAAGATTAAGGAGCATCGGGAAATCCGAGATTCGGAAGGGTTCATCATAAGACATTTTGCTGGAGCTGTTTGTTACGAGACAAAGAATTTTATTGAAAAGAATAATGATGCTTTGCATTTCTCTTTGGAGGTTTTGGTTCAAGAGTGTGGAAACACATTTTTGAAAAATCTGTTCCAGTCTATTGATGGATACAGGGGGAAATTAGGGTTTGCTAGTGTTGCTGGAAAGTTTAAAACACAACTTGGAGAGTTGTTGGAAAAGTTGAGGTCGACTGGGACGAGTTTTATTAGGTGTATTAAACCCAATTCTAAAATGGTGCAGGGGGTTTTTGAAGGGGGATTGATTCTTAGTCAGTTGCAATGTGCTGGAATGACTAGTGTTCTTGAATTGATGCAAGGGGTAAGTTTTTGTGTATTTTTCTTCAAGTTTGTCTCAAATTCTCAATCCTTAATTTTTATTTCAAGACATTTCTGGTTTAAGGGGCCCTCTGAAACATGTTTATTCTAACTAACGAATGCATTATTTTCTTTCAAAAATTGCAGGGCTTCCCTAGTCGAGTCCAATTCAGCGTTCTATACGAAACCTACAAGCGTCTGCTACCTCCAAAACTATCAAAATTAGATGCTCGTTTCTTCTGTCGAGCATTATTCAAAGCACTTGGCCTTTCAGAAGAAGATTTCCGTTTTGGTTTAACCAAAGTATTCTTCAGACCTGGAAAGTTTAAAGAGTTTGATCAAGTAATGCGAACAGATCCAGAATCTTTGAGACAAATGGTTGAAGCTGTAGGCAAATGGATTATTCAATCTAAATGGAAAAAGTTTATTTATGGAGTACTTTCATGTGTTAAACGTAAGTAAAATAGTTTAAATTGTGTATTTATTGTGTTTTGAAAATATACTTTATATGGTTTTTTTGGCTTGCAGTCAAACACAAAATTCTATTCAGAAGAAAACACCTAGTAGTAATTCAAAAAACAGTTCGAATGTATTTGACACGAAAGCAACATCGACCAAGGTACTGTGGACTCATGAGGCTGAACAAGTTACGAGCTCAAGTGGCTCAACTTGAACAAACAGCACTGAAATTGAAAAAGGAAAAGGAATCCAGTTTAATTGAAGTTCGGAAACTAGATGCTGAGATTTTGAATGGTGTCAATGCTATTAAAGTATGTCAATTGTAAATTGTAATCATAATAAGTGTTCCAAGTTATATATTTAAGCAAATACAATTTTTCTGCAATTAATTGAATTTCTTAATTTTAGAAAAATGCAAAAATCACAGAAAAAGAGGTTGAAAAAATCTGCCAAGACATGTTGAACAAGACAGACCAACTTGTAAAAGTGCTAAGTCAACGGGTAGAGTCTGAGAAAAATGCAGAAGAACAAGAAAAAGCTAGAAAAATGAGGGAGGAAATGGAAAGAGTCAAAAAGGAAAAACTTGAGGCTGAAAATGCTAAAAAATTGGAAGAAGAAAATCGAAAAAAGTAAGTTTTTCAAAATTTATTAAAAATTCCATGAACTTTCCAATAGTCAAAAGTATGAACACAAGGCATCTAAATCCTTTGTGATTAAAAATTTCAGAAAACAAGAAATGGAACTCCGCCGTCGGGAAGAAGACAAAAAATTATCCAAA
>JAQGAA010002829.1:0-11913 GCA_034696425.1 Isotoma viridis
TTATTAAAGATATTTGCAACCCCCTTGCAAAATTTCTAAGATCTTCGATGCATTTCAAAAAATTGGTATGGGTCACCCTATATAGGGTCACCAAAAAAGCTTAAAAATAAAAATTCACCTGGACTTGCATATTGTGTTGCCATAATGTATCCATCATTCAAAAATTCTAATTTTTTCATGACCGGTGGGGGTTTTTGGGCTCCCACGGGTCAACCACTTGACTCACACTGACCATCTTCAAACTCGGTTCCTAACTTTACCAGATGCACCTATGTGCAAAATTTTATTCGAATCGGTCAAAGCGTTTTCGAGTTATCGTTAACCAGACAGACGAACAACACGGGTACTTAAGCCCTAGGCTCGGGCTAAAAATTGAGAAAAGAGAACCGAAAAGCTTGTGCGAATAATTAAAAATATGCGATTGTTGAAGTCAAAGAAATACTAGAAGGATCATAATAAATTCCAACTAGAAAAACAAAAGGTTTATTTCTTAAGCGTGGCTTTTCGTTAACTTTTATAACATTTCTTTAGCTTGCTGCTTAACTCGTCAGTCATCTGCCTTACATTCTTCAAGTGAGTTAGAAGTATTAAATATTCATCTCTGTTTAAGGTAAAAACAATAACAATATTCAAAAAGCTTACGATTTCCTATGTTTTAAAAAGATAAGTTTGCTTAAAAAAACAAGGGGTTCAGAAAAATGCCCAAAAATCAACAAGTCCAAAAATATCTTATATTTTGAGCTTAGGGAATTAAAATTAATAAACAACCACCGGGAAACCGAGATTATTTTACCTATACAACTCTCCAAACGATTAATAAGTCCAAATTGTTGTAATTAAAACTAAATCTGGTGTAAATGCAAAACTTTTTCTTGGGGAATATATTTCCAACCGAATTCTGCATGGACATATTTAAAATCACTAAAAACAGTTGCAACAAAATATGTTGATTAAACTTTTGAAACTGTGTTTGATATTTTTGAAAACAAAGTTTATTTTTGCGGAAACCCAGTTCAATTCACCCGAAGGAATATTAGTGAATTTGGAAAACTTTGGAGAATGTACAGTTCATATAAAATTGTTCTCACATCAAGCAAAATACTTGGACATTGCTAGCAAATTAATTAAAGAAAACAAATTAATTTCACATTGGACAATTTACAGTTTAAATTTAACTGAAAATCACAATAGTCAATACTCAGACATACTGATTTTAGATAGAACATCTAGTCCTGCCTTATTTGACGTTTACGAAAGATGTGTGCTAAATGTACTTATTAGAGGTGACATTGTTTCAGATGAGGATTGGGGTGATACACTGTATTATTATATGAAATCTAGTGATTACTTGTTTAGAGATATTGCACATTCAACCTTTATTGTCGTGCAAGAAACATTACCTACAAATGATTTCGTGTTTTTTAATCTCAGAATATGGCCATGCAGGCTTTTTGTTTTAACAATCAAACAGCCTGCGGATCAAACTGAGTGGAATTTGTATTGTCCATATTGTCGATTTAAATCTAGATTTAGATTTAAAAAGATTTCTTTAGCCCAAACAAAAACAATGCGCGACATCAAAACAGAAGCTTTTGCGTCAGAATGGGTCTGGATTCAAATTCCACTTCTTTTGTTCAAAGAAAAAGACGGATCTTTAGAAGAATGCCTTTCCTCTCCTTGGAGTCGCGTCCTTTCTAAATCATTCATAGGAAGTGGGTGCGAGTTTTCGATTATGGTGATGGAAACTATAACTCAAAATTGCAATGTTTCCGCTTTATATAAACGTACATGGAAGGAAGTAGAAAATAGAAAAAAGTACCCATTTGGATATGTAATTGATCATGCACCATTGAATCCAAAAAAATCTCATCGAATATCATCGAATGAGATTAATTCGGTGTTTGCAATCGGACAATCGGGAAATCGTTTAATTTATTGCGATCATTTTGTAAAGTCAGAAACTGTTTCTTTTGAAGTTTGGCTTCACCCTTTTGAACTCCAAGTGTGGATTTATTTCGCTGCTGTAGTTACAGGTGTGGCTGCTATCATTTTAATAATTTCAAAACCAACGCTACCTGGGTTGACAAAGATAGTAGCAAATATTATGTTGTCTCTCTTGGCAATATTCTTAAAGCAAGGAACGAACATGGAGAAATTGAAATCTATTGGTTTGCTTTTCGTGGTATTCGCTTTTATTTTTATAACTGTCTACGAAACACTCATCACAAGTGATATCATTGTTCCAGAAAAAATAACTCCACTTAAAAACTTAACTGAAATAATTAATGCAGGATATAAAATCGCTTTTTATGGAGACCTACAAAAGGATTCAAAGACAATAGAGGCAGAAATTGAATTATGGTTTAGGGAGGATTACGAAAAACACAGAATTCTTTACAAAATGAAAGATACCGTGGAATATAAGAGTGATGGAGTGTTGTCTTTTCACTATTTTAGTAGCATCACAGGACCTCTAATGTCAAGTGTTGAGCCAAAATATGCGTTATATGATAGTAATGCATTTGCTTCAACATCGACATTTACCTTGCAAGGCGTTCAAATTGTAATGAAAAAGTTTAAATGTTTCAGAGTGGAAGAGGATATGCGACCTTATATGTATTATTGGTTCTTTTATAATCATATTAGACAAAGTTTCATAAAAAGTATGGGGAAAATGTATGAATTTGGATTTATAACATTTTGGAAGAGGCTGGATGATTTTTATGACAACATATACTTGGGTGACTTAAGCAAGAGTTTGAGTGACACTCAAACGATCGAAGATGTTTATAAAAATAGCATGATAACATTGTCAAATTTACTTTCACTTTTTGCCATTTTCGGATGCTTGGTTTTATTAGCAGTTTTTGCATTTGCTTTTGAATGCAGAAAACTAAAGTTTACAATTCAAAAGTTTTTTGATAATTTAAATGCTGCTAAAGAAAGGTTAAGTGAGCTTAGAACAGAAGCCAGTTGGAAATTTAAGCTCCTTTTTAATAAAAACGAGGTAAAGTCAATATAACGGATTTTACTAACAAATTTTCGTCAAACATGTAATATACGCTTTAGTTAACGATGACTGAATGTTTTTGCAAATACGATTAGTATTTAACAAACCAAATTGCATTTTTTTAAATCTTGGTTGTCGTAAACCATGGTAGATTCCAACACTTCTGTCAGAGTAAGTTCTTGATCCATGAAGTAAAGGTACTTTTTTAAATGAACTTAAGCAATTAGTTAATAAAGTGTGATTGATTTACAATTTATCAAATGGATGCTGGTTCTTAATCGGTATAAAGTTTTCTGAAAATGTTTTTTAAACATTATAAGTTAATAATACCCTAACTCTGTAAGTATGTAACTTGCATGTTATAAGCTGAAAGTATTGTAAGAAAACAACTAATAAAATTGTGATATATATCTTCCAAAGATGAATTCTCAGTTGTAAAATCATCCATTTTTAATGTGCATGTATTCTTTTGTTCCATTAACTTTTATTTTTTTAATTAGAACGAATACACCCCTTCGAGGTCTCATCCATCCATGGGATATACTTCAATAGAGAGCTCGAAAACTCATTCAAAACTTGAATATTGGAAAAACTGCAAATTTCAAAAAATCCACAAATATTAATAGAATAGGTTCCAAGGGGTCTATTCTCTTAAATTTTTTAATAAACAATCACTATTTCGTTGCAAATTAACAAGTTTGTATTGGTGAAGGAAGTACCTGATAAAAGAGCAAACAAGAATGAAAAAACCTGTTTATTTTCCCATCATTCCAGTTCATAAATCTGGCGTTCTGTAAATTAATTATAATCCGTGAATATTTTACCACAATTGGTTATCAATAAAACGAAAATACTTGTTATTTAAAAGAATAAGCTGTAAATAAAATAAACCATGACAAATGAATATAAAAAAAGTGTTGGAAACGCATTTTTTGAAATTTTTGAAAAAGTTTTGAAAATTTTGAAAAAGTTTTGAAAATTTTGAAAAAGTTTTGAAAATTTTGTAAAGGCTTTGAAAATTTGAAAAAGTTTTGAAAATTTTGAAAAAGTTTTGAAAATTTTAAAAAAGTTTTGAAAATTTTGAAATTTTTCAAAATTTTGAAATTGGCACCGTTATATTGGAGAGCAGCAAATTTGCTGTCCAATGATACCCCATTTGCCTATATTGCAATACATTTGAGACCCTGAAGGTAACCTTTGTTGTGTTCCGATTGACCCCAAATTTCAAGCATGTCTCATATAGAGCCCTTAAAAGACGTGTACCACATTTGGGGTGAATTGGATAATTGGTTCGAAAGTTATCGAGACCACAGACGGACAGACAGACAGACTAACAGACAGACGCCATAGGCATTCACATAAAGTGTTTTACAACACAAAATAAATGCTTAAATCCGGTGTCTTGTTCCAAACATTCTCATAATAGAAATGCGAAACGTTTCAGTAACAAACTCAAGGTTTTAAAGCAATAAACAGGAAGCAAAGGCGAGGGACAAAATTTTTCCCTTATCAAAACATTACAAGGCTTAAAAGACACGAATCAATATTAGAAAGCAAACATTTCAAAAAACAAAAACAGGTAAAGAAAATCCTTGTTGTAAATTATTCAACAATCAAACGTGAATAGAAAAACTAAAATTTGAGTAAACAATTGAAAACATGCGATGGCTGAAGGTAAAAAATATTATTGTCATAATAAATTCCAACGAGAAAAACAAAAGGGGTTTAGACTACATTGCACTTTTCAGGCGTAGCGTTTCTTTTACCTTCATATTTTCTTTAGCTACTTAATTCCACAGTCAGTCCACATTCTTAAATAAGCTGGAATTCAATTTTCCTACTTGTTTCGAAAACATTGAATGAATCTTACATTTCTTCGATGGATGGTACAAAATATTGTACCTAATTTCTTCGAATAACCTAAAAAAAAGTAAATGTTTTCTTCTTTTACTTTTAGATAACAAGCTTTTTTAGAAATATCCTTATAAAATCAAAGGTGGATTGGTTATTTCAGAATTTAAAAATTTGCTATTGACTTTTAGAAAAGTTATTCCCAGGATTGTAGGTGCCTTGATTAACCCGCCCCAAACTCTTATAGCAAAATCAAACATAAAAGTTCTAAAACTAAAAAAACCTTTATATAACTCTACATCAATTCCAAGTTTCTTTGAAAAATTTGTAATCTAGTTTTGTATAAATTATGGCGATGTCTCAAAGAAACAAATTCCTATTGATAGTAATTTTAATTTTTTTTAAATACGTTCTTTTAAGTGACAATTGAACAAAAAAGGTTAATACTCTTATTACCATGAATATTTAGAACCCCCAATAACCATACTAAAAATTTCCAAGCCTTTTTCGAATAATCATGACTCCTGAGAATTTGGCTGAGAATTATCAAAAGGGTTGGGAACTATCTTGCGTGCTGGAAAATAATTATAAAATGTGAGTATAGTTAAACACAATCTATTATAACTTTAGCTGAGTAAGGATAAAAACATTATTAAAATATTAGTCCAACTATCAATATATCGAAAATACTTTTTATTAAAAAATTGGTTGAAATTAAAATAAATAGTTAAATCCGGTGGAAATTAACACTAGTCCTCTTCCAAACAATATAGCAATATACATACTAAATATTTCAGTAAGAAACTCTGACATGTTTTAAACCACTAAAGAAACATAAGCAAAGGTACATTATTTTACTTATGAAAACAGTGTAACTACCAAGATATTGTGGATTTAAAAGCTTAAAAGACACGAATCAATATTAGAAAGCAATCATTATAACACAATAAACAAGTAAAGAAAATATACTCTTAAATTATTCAGCAATTAAATGAGAAGAGAGAAACTATATAAGCTAGCGTGAATAATTGAAAACATGCGATGGTCGAAGGTAAAAAATATTACTGTCATAATAAATTCCAAGGAGAAAAACAAAAAAGTAAGACTACTTGGCATTTTGTAGGATAGCTTTTATTTTACCGTCGTATTTCTATAGCTGCTTAACTCCTCAGTCAGTCTTAGATTCTTTAATAAGTTAGAATTCAACATTTTTCAATTTTTTTAAGATCCGAGGCTGAAAATGTTTTAAAAGCTCACGGTTTCTTCAATTATCAATTTGAAAGTTTATGTGAACAAAAAGACGGGCACGGGAAAATTCTGATAAAAATAAATAAGTCTTTTTCGTTTTATTTCGACACTTTTTTCTAACGGGGCCAATGATTGTGAATTCCTTGAGTTATCTATCACGTTTTTGCAAGTTTATCAATCAGTTTACAAATTTTTTCTAGTAAGCCACCAGCCCTCAATGTAGCAATGTCTGTTCTTATTTGGAGTTGATTGAGTAAACTTGATACGTTAGAAATATTTACAATCACTAAAAGGAATCGTAAAAATGTTCATTATTCTTTTAAAATTAAGTTTAATCTTTTTGGAAACAAAATCAATTTTTTCGGAAACTCTGTTCAATTCTCTTGTGTCAGACAGAATATTTGTGAATTTAAAAAATTTTGGAGAATGTACAGTTCACTTAAAACTGTTCTCAAATGAAACAAATAAGACGGGCACGGGAAAATTCTGATAAAAATAAATAAGTCTTTTTCGTTTTATTTCGACACTTTTTTCTAACGGGGCCAATGATTGTGAATTCCTTGAGTTATCTATCACGTTTTTGCAAGTTTATCAATCAGTTTACAAATTTTTTCTAGTAAGCCACCAGCCCTCAATGTAGCAATGTCTGTTCTTATTTGGAGTTGATTGAGTAAACTTGATACGTTAGAAATATTTACAATCACTAAAAGGAATCGTAAAAATGTTCATTATTCTTTTAAAATTAAGTTTAATCTTTTTGGAAACAAAATCAATTTTTTCGGAAACTCTGTTCAATTCTCTTGTGTCAGACAGAATATTTGTGAATTTAAAAAATTTTGGAGAATGTACAGTTCACTTAAAACTGTTCTCAAATGAAACAAATTACTTAGAGATTGCTAGCAATTTAATTAAAGAAAACAAATTCATGGCCCATTGGACAATTTACAGCCTAAATTCTACAAATAACAAGAAAATTTTAGATGGAACATCTAGTCCTGCCTTATTTGACGTTTACGAAGAATGTGTACTAAATGTACTTATACGAGGTGACATTGTTTCAGATTACGATTGGCGACACACACTTCATTATTATATGGAATCTAATGATTACTTGTTTAGAGATATTGCACAGTCGACATTTATTGTCGTTCAAGAAACATTACCTACGATTGATTTTGTGTTCTTTGGTCTCCTTAAATGGCCTTGCAGACTTTTTATTTTCACAATCAAACAGCCAGTGAACAAACAGGAATGGAATTTGTTTTGTCCATACTGTCCATTGAAAGCTCTCTTTAAAAAGATTAATTCAGCCAAACAAAAAATCATACGGGGTATTAAAACAGAAAATTATATTTCTGAATGGGATCGGATTGAAATACCTCTTCATTATCTTGATGGAAAATACGGATCTATGCGACAATGCCTTTCTTCTCCCTGGAGTCGGGTTCTTTCTCAAACATACGTACGAAATGAGTGCAGGTTTTCAATAATGGTGATGGAAGCTATAACAGAAAATTGCAATGTTTCCGCTTTATATGAAACTACATGGAAGGAAGTGACAAATGAGAAATTGAATCGATTTGGATTTGTACTTCATCATTCACGAACAAATCCATCAAAATTTCTATCACCGGATGAATCAGATAAGATTAATGCAGTGTTTGCAATTGGCCCGCTTGGAGATCGTTTAATTTATTGTGATCATTTTATAAGATCAGAAACTGTTTCTTTCGGAGTTTGGCTTCACCCTTTTCAACTGCAAGTGTGGATTTATTTCGGAGCTCTAGTTGTAGGTGTGGCTGCTATCGTTTTAATAATTTCAAAACCAGCGGCTCCTAAGCTTAAGTACACACTAGAAAATATTGTATTATCACTGTTGATGATTATGTTGAAGCAAGCAACGTCCTTGCAGAAAATGAAATTTATTGGTTTGCTTTTTGTGGGATTCACTTTTATTTTTATAACTGTTTACGAAACACTCATCACAAGTGATATCATTGTTCCTGATAAAGTGACTCCACTGAAAAACTTAACTGAAGTTATCAATGCAGGATATAAAATAGCTTTTTTCGGAGAACCAATAAATGATACAGATGAAGTAAAGGCAGAAATTGAAGGAGTGTTTAAGGAGGAATACGAAAAACACAAAATTCTTGACAAAATGAAAGATACTGTGCAATACAAGAGTACTGTAAATTACTCTTTTTACGATTTAAATAACACAAGAACTCTCATGTCAAATGTTGATCCAAAATATGCGTATTATGATTACGATATATTTGCTTCAACATCCATGTATAACTTGCAGCATGTTCAAATAGTTATGAAAAAGTTTAAATGTTTCAGAGTTGAGGAGAATATGTTTAACAAAACGTCCTACTGGTTCTTTTATAATCATATCCGAAGAAGTTTTATTCTAAGTATTGGACAAATGTATGAATTTGGATTTACAACATTTTGGAAGAGCTTGGTGAATATTGGGGACTCGATTGATTTGCGTAATTTAGGCAAGAGTTTCAAAGACACTCATGACATAAAAGATACTCATAATAATAACATGATAACGTTGTCAAATTTGCTTTCACTTTTCGCTATTTTTGGATGCTTGATCTTATTAGCACTTTTAGCATTTGCTTTTGAATGCAGAAAACTAAAATTTCCAATCCATTTGTTTTTCACTAATTCAAATGCAGTTAAAGAAAAGTGTAACGAGTTTAAAACAATGGTAAGTTGGAAATTTAAGCTCCTTTTTAATAAAAACGAGGTAGAGTCAATAACGGATTTTACTTAATGACTTTTCGTCAAATATATATCTGCTTTAGTTAACGATAGCTGAATGGTTTGCCAGATACGTTTAATATTTAAAAAAACCAATATGCATTTTAATATTGGCTGTCGTAAATCACGGTCGAGTTTAAGACTTCTGTCAGCGTAAGTTCTTAAACCATGAAGTGGAAGTATTTTTTTTAATGAACTTTAGCATTATATATTAATTAAGTTGGATTGATTTACAATGTATTAAATGGATACTACTTCTAAATCGTTAAAAAAATTTTTTTTAATGATTTTTTAAACATTATTAATTAAATGAATAATACCTTCTATTTAATTGGCTTTTTATAGGCTTAAAGTATTATAAGAATAAATCTAAGAAAATTGTAAAATAATTCTCCCAAAGATAAAGTCACAGTTGTTATTACGAATAAAATCATCCTTTTTAAATGTGAATGTACTCGTTTGTTCTATGCACTTTTGCAATTTTTATTACAACTCATACACCTCTTCGGGTTCTCATTTATCAATAGCACATATGAATTACACTTGTTAACTTGTTTTGTTCAATATAAAGCTCGAAAATTCATCAAAATGTCGTAACAAAATAGCGAAAACGAAGCTTTCACCCCTTTACATATTTGCTTAGAAGAGTTTCTTTTCCCTAAATTTAAGTTTATAAATTAGTAGGAGCGGCCGAAAACCTTCAGAACCTGGGTGAATTTTAAAAAACACATCTGCTAATTAAAATGAAAAATATTAATTGTTAGCCACACATTCCATCTTAAAGTCCGCTTTTTAAAATTTCTCCTATTATAACTTCTTGTCAAATGTCAAATGTTGATCCAAAATATGCGTATTATGATTACACAATATCTGTATCAACATCAACGTATGAATTGAAGAGAATTCAAATGGTAATGAAAAAGTTTAAATGCTTCAGAGTTGAAGAGAATATGGGACATCGTATGCACTATTGGATTGGTTCTTTTATTAAGTGTTGTAAAACACTTTATGTAAACATAGTTGGTGTCCGTCTGTCTGTCTGTCTGTCCGTCTGTCCGTCTCCTCCATAACTTTCGAACCAATTGTCCAATTCACTCCAAATTTGGTATACAAGTTCTAAGGGGTCTATCTCAGGTCAAGTTCGAAGATGGGGTCAATCGGACCACCCCCAAAGGTCATGACCTTAAGGGTCTCAAATGTGTTGCAACATAGGCAAATGGGGTATCATTGGACAGCAAATTTGTTGCTCTCCAATATAATGGTGCCAATTTCAAAATTAAAAAAAAATTTTTAAATTAAATTTCGATTTCAAAATTTAAAAAAATTCAAAATTTAAATTTAAAAAAGTTGAAAATAGGCAAATGGGGTATCATTGGACAGCAAATTTGTTGCTCTCCAATATAATGGTGCCAATTTCAAAATTTAAAAAAAAATTAAAAAAATTCAGAACTTCTTCAAAATTTTCAAAACTTTTTCAAAATTTCAAAAGAATGCGTTTTACAACACTTTTCTATATCCATTTGTCATGGTTTATTATCTTATCCGAGAAAGCTTTGTAAAAAATATTGCAAAAATGGATGCATTTGGATTCAAAACATTGCAAAAATGGATGCATTTGGATTCAAAACATTTTGGAATAGATTGGACAATATGAGTGACTCTATTGAATTGAGTTTAGTTTAGTTTAGTTGATTCTTTATTATAGTGTCCAATGATTACAACACTGAATTTACAGTACTGATTTAAAAATCCTGACACTTTAAAATATTCTTATTTACGAGATACTAATACTAATATACAAAATTAATAAAACATCATATTTTTCCGTAGACTTACAATCCGTTCATTCATCATCTTCACAATTTCACAATCCGTTAAATGTGACACTCATGACATAAAGGATATTTTTAAAGCTTCTATGATAACATTGAAAAATTTGCTTTCACTTTTTGCCATTTTCGGATGTTTGATTTTATTAGCAGTTTTAGTACTTGCTTTCGAATTCAAGCAACTAAAGTCTCTAATTCAACACCTTTATACTCATTTAAATATGCACACAGAAAGGTTTAGTGAACTTAGAGCAATGGTCAATTTAAGCTCCTCTATAATAAAACTGAGGTTGAATTGTTTGTCGGACTTCATTAAGGATTTTTTGTCAAACACATGCTTTAGTTAACACTGCCTGAATGTTTTTCCGGATTTACATATAATTAGTATTTAACAAACCAATGCATATTTTTGTCTTGATTTTCATAAACAACGCTGCAGTTCTAGATATCTGTGAGCGAGCGTGAGCTCTGACTCAATTGGAAAGTACTTGTTTTATTAATTTTAATTGTAATTAATTTACTATTCATTAAATAATTGTAAATATTTAACCGAAATTTTATAAGCTGACAGTTTAGTAGGAATATTATGACGAATAAAATTGTATGAATTTTCCCCCAAAGAGAATATAGAGTTATTGTGAACAAAATCATCCGTTTTAAATTTGAACTTTGATTTTTTTTATTAGAACTCATACACTCCTTTGGGTTTCATCCATCCATGATACACGCCTTAGAATACACTTGTTAACGGCCTATTAAACAGCTCGAAATTTACTTGAAATTTGAATTCTGGAAAAACCGGAAATTCTAAAAAAAAAACAACAAATATTAATAGAATAAACTCCAGAGGATGTGTTCTCATAAATTAATAAATCAAAAATCACGATTTTGTTGCAAATTAAAGAGTTTGAATTGTTGAAGAAAGTACCTGAAGAAGAAACAAATAAATATGAAATAACTGATTATTTTCCTTAATATAATTGAGTAAAATCGGTCTAACACGTTCAGAATCTGGGTAGAGTTCATTTAACATGTCTATTTGCTAATCAAAATGTAAAACGGCATTTTTTATTTAGTATGCAGAGTTGGGTTTTGCTAGTGGTGGAAGGTGGTTGTGTTCTTCGAGCTCTCTTAGGTTTTGTATATTAGAAGTAGGTAAAATCTTGTTATACAAAACTCTGTACTAGTCAAGTGTAT
>JAQGAA010002830.1:0-11912 GCA_034696425.1 Isotoma viridis
GGTTAGAAGATCCCAAAGAATTAGAAATCGTTTTGCCTCATTGCCTCTACGAACTTTTGATCGCTCTGCAGGTAGTTGTAAATTACGATATTTCTATGAATATAATTCAAGTAACACACAAATACAAATTGGATCAAAGAAATGTTTAACCTAAAAAATCGCTAAATAAACCTTTCAAGTCGAGGGAAAAGCCCGGGTAGTACACCCTACTAATCGGATGCTATTTTACACATTCAGTAGATGGGCCAGATCAAAAATCGAATTTGTAAATTCATTGCACGTACGAATATTGAATTGATAACCGGCTAAATACAGAATTTTTTTTCTTCTTAAATTTGAAAAATTAGAAATTGTTAATGGTGGATGAAATGAAATGAAGTTGGATGATTTATTTTTTGATGTCTAAATTTGCATTTTAAATTTTTTTAGAAGAAAAAACCAGCGATCTCGACTTTGACTTTCTCGACTCGAAAAATATTATTGCCTCGGAGAATTCTACTACGGTAAAAGGCAGCGAGGAATATTTATACAGCGATAGCGAAGAAAGTATTGACATGGGTTTTGCAAATCGTGCTGATGAAGACATGATGGAAGATAACGAAGGAGATTTTCAAACATCCGCAGGGTCCTTTCCCCCCTCATACCTTGTTTTACGTTTATGTCCAAATATTCAACCTGCAGCAGCTTCGTGGCTTGTGAGAAAAATCTCTGGAAAGAAACAAGAAGGAGGAGCAGAACTTTTAGTTCGATGTGAACCTTTTGGAGGTCGAAAACGTGAGGTAATATTTTTTAAGGGACTTTGACAATATGACAGGTCAAACCATTTTAATAATTTTAATAATAAATTGACATTTATTTTTATGCAAATTTTCTAGTGTTTGATGCTTCACGTCACAGCCTCCAAACTAAAGTTTTTAGAACTAGCTGAGTATTTAGAGCTTAAGAAATTGGACTGCGAAGGAAACCTAAGAGAATTTACTGTAGGAGATTTAGACAATTTCCTACATGGAGATATTCACTTAGACAATTTATTAACTACAGCTGAAAAGCAGATGATTGTTGTTCATGAATTAGAAAATATACGGGCACTTTCAGGCGAAGATTGTATTCCTGGATACCCTAGCGTCTCTGTTTATACCGGCCAGTCCCTTTGTAAGACTTTCTATAAATAACTATTGAATTATTTTTTGATTTTTGACCTTTTAAAGAACTTTATTGTTGATTTTTATCCGGATTTTACAGTTCAAATATACTTAACGGAAAAATTGATATCATCATACTATCCTTTGCATGACGAATTTGAATTGAAGAAATTAGGCGAAAAATGGTACTGGGCTTTCTTTCAGGCACAACCTTTCGGTAACATAATCAGACTTTACTAAATGAATAACTAAAACTAAATATTTATAACTAAATGTCAGTAATTGAAAACAATTTCTAGAGGATATACGAAAATATTACGGAGAGTCAATATCGTTATATTTTTCATTTTTGGGATTCTACACGACATCCCTATTCGCTCCAGCTATACTAGGAATTTTACATTTATTTTTTCCCGAATCAGCGTCAAATTACAGCCTTATATTTTTCTGTATTTTCAACGTAATTTGGGTCACGGTTACACTCGAGCTTTGGAAACGAAAATGCTCTGAATTAGCTTATGCATGGGGGACACTTCGAATGACAAAATGGGAAGAACCTAGATCAAATTACAGGGGAAAAATGAGTATAGACCCTGTGACTGGAAGATATCAACCAAAATACCCTTGGTGGAAGACTTGTCTGAAGGTCTGTTGCATTTTTTTTTATCTTTGTTTCAATCCTTGCAAAATAATCTTTCACAGGGTTATCACAGAATGAAAGATTACTGATTCTAACTGCTCCTTGCATCTGTTTTTAAAAAGCATCATTCTTATTTCATAAATACAAAACAGACAGTATGTTAGCATTCTCATAAAAAAAATACACTGACATTTATTTGTTTTCTTTTGTATAAATTTTCAGGTTTATGGTGTTTCATTTCCGATCGTACTTGTATGTCTGTTTGGAGCGTTTTACATAATGTTGTACTCATTTTGGGTTGAAGAAATGTTAGTTGAAATGCAACATGAACAAGGGTCACAGTTAGCATCTGTCCTTGTATTTGTCCCCAGTATCGTTTATGCCATCCTTGTCTTCCTCATGAATTTATATTATCGACAACTCGCAGGATTTCTTACGGAATGGGGTATGTATGCCCAAGCAAACACATTTTATACCATTTAAAATAAGACATTCCTCATTCATTAAGTTTGGATTTGGAAATAATTATAATTTTCAATGAAATAAAATGAGAGTCTGATAGTCAATGATATGTTGTAAGCTGCTTCGCACTAACTAAAATATTGGTTAAAAATTAATGAATTGCTAATATATCTGAAGCTTTTTCTAATGAATTTTAGAAAATCACCGAACACAATCACAATTTGAAAGACACCGAGTCACAAAATTAGTCTTGTTTGAATTCGTGAATAATTTCATGAGTTTATTTTACATCGCGTTCTATCTTCAAGATTTTGAAATGCTGAAATACGTAAGCATTACAACTAATAAACTATGAAATCATCATGCATCAGCGTAATGAAAGTTTTACCAATTTTGTTTTTTTTTAATTCGTTTAGCAAGTATTTGTAATGCTCATAATTCTACAAGCAATAAACCACTTTCAAGAAGCCATTCTACCTCTCGTCATAAGAAAAGCTTATACTGCGGTAAGGATTTAAAAATAATTTAAAACATTTTCAGTTAAACATCGAATTTATAAGTAATTTTAAATAAATTTCAAAACATTAGGGAACTAACTACTTGATTCGAAAATATCCAAAAGTGGCCCGGCTAATGACAGATGACGAAGACAACAGTTCTAGTAAATCCTCAAAAGAAAATAATAACTTGGCAGCTCAATCGGCAGACAGTATTTGGAATCCAGCTTCTCTGGGTCTTCAAGTTTTGGATGCCACTGATCGGAGAATTGAAATGTCTAAAACTGAAGGAGAAATGGACCCTTATGAGGTATCAATGTTTAGTCAAAGTCTCAAAAATTAATTAAAAATTCTTAATGGAAAGCTTCATTTCATTATTTCTTTTCCAGGGAACGTTTGATGACTATTTAGAAATGTTTATTCAGTTCGGTTACGTATTTCTTTTCTCATCAGTCTACCCCTTAGCAGCGTCGTGGGCAATTTTCAACAACGTATTGGAGATAAGGGCTGACGCTTTTAAATTGTGTAAAGTTTTTCAGCGTCCTCTTGCAAAACGAACTAAGGATATTGGAGCTTGGCAAATCGCGTTTGAGGTCATGGGAGCAATTGCTATCATGACTAATTGTGGACTTCTGTGCCTTTCTCCTGAGCTGAGGTCTATAGCTCCTACCCTCCAACCTGCTGAGTGGTTACTTTTATTCGTGATAATAGAACATTGTCTTCTAGCACTCACGCTTTCCCTTAGACAACTCATCCCTGATGTTCCAACTCCTGTGAAAATGGCTATGGCTCGGTTGGAGTATAAAAGTCGACAAGCTTTAAAGAATGAGGTAAATAAAAAGGACTTTTATAATTCTTTCAAATGTATTAGAAAATTACATGTAAAATTAAATAAAGGCTTGTTAAGGAATTTTGAGCATAAAATGAATATCCTTTTTCCTATCTTTTGTTTCTTATTACAGCAAGCTTTCAAATCTCGAAGACAACTAACCCGTCGGTTCAAAACCATTCATGGTCCACGAACACCTACAAAAGGCTTTGAAAGTTCTGCTCCACCAAGCCCGTCACCATCTCCTGCCCCATTGCGAAGGAGACCTGTTACCAAAAGTTCTTTACCTCCTGATCCTAAACTGTCCCAGAGAAACTCTACACAAATTACGCCATTAATATCTAGCCATCAAAAATTCATCCCTAAGGACTAAAGACTTTGACTTCGAAACGATATGTTGTGTTTGGCCTGGCAAAACTGTATACCTAACATTGTTTGTATATTGCAGCTTTAAAAGTTCAGTATGATATCTAGTCACAAAATAATGTGCGACACGAAACTCAACGCACATATCTATAACACTAATTTCGCCTGTATAATATTATATTATCAAAATCTCGCTGAATAACCAAGTGCCTTAACGTTTGCACACCGTAATAATATCGTAAACAATTTAATGCTAAACTACAAGCAATGAGTAACCTATTGTTCTAAAAATTGTGTACACCAATATTATTGGAATTTTGTTCGATGTGAATTGCTAGGATGGCAAATTGCTATTGGTAATGATTTCAGGCATGTAGTGGAAAGCTATAGTTGATTTCGTATTGACCTTTAGGCGGTCAAATGACCTCCAAGGATTGTCAACTCGCTACTACATGAACGTTCCCACTGCCCTGAAATATCAAACCAATACCAAGGCCCTTCTAGTGACAAATCAGAAATTACTTTATACATATACTTTAATGGACCTGAAACTCCAAACGATACTAATTGAATAAACAAAAAATTGCAGTTTCTGATACTTTGACCCAAATCAATAAGGCATCACATCAAAGTTTAGGTAAATCGTGGGTTTGTAACATTTTTATTTTCACTTTAAACATACAAAGCTACTTTTGTAAGAATAATAAGGCTTACTGAACAAATTCAAATTATAAATAACATAATACGAAAGAGGGAAGTCAGTATAAATCTAAATAAAGATGATTTTAAACGGAATAACGGAAATAAATTATTAATTAACACATTTAACTTCAAAAGCTTACTATTATCAGTCTTCTTAATGAATGACACTTCAACTAATCTTTGAGATTGAATTTTGTAAAGTTAAAAATATACAAGTTCTCACTAATTACAAATTATAAGCATGGTTTTATTTCTTGTCCATTTAACATAAAGCATTTAGCAGAGAGTCCAGAGAAAAGATATTCCTTCAAAAGCGTAGTATCGAAGAATTAATCATAAATCAAAAGACAATTGTAGCACAAGATTAATGGTCACCCGGCACCCGGGAGCTCTTCACTGCATACGATTTACTGATAGTGAGCGTTATTTGTCAACATTTTCTTTCAACTCATTCAGCCTCCTATTATAGTACTTTCGACCTGCAATTAAAATTATCAAAAATATTCATACATTCGTAAGAATTCCATACAAGGACAATATTTAAAGATCACGTTTAGAATTTTCATAGAAATAAAATGGAGGAATGCAGAAAATTCTTTTCTAGAGTAATTTGTGCCAAACAATTTACAGATAACCATTCTATTAGTCAGCGTAAATTTTCCCAACTAGACGAAATCAAATCTTCTAATCTGCACAAGTTTTACAATGGTCGCACACAACTCACAATAGTCAGTAAATTGGGCGAGGTAAGTTATAATTTGCACAATTCGAGTTGTGAAATACCTTATTCAATCTGACTGCTATGTACCCGTATAGCCATACCCTCACTCTTTTATAGATTCTTAAACTTAAAAATACTATTTGGTTGCTGGGATCGAGATTATAAATTACGAAATCAATGAATAGTTTCATTCCCAAGCGAAAAAAATAAAGAAAAATCAAAATCAAAATTAAAAACAAAGAATGAAATTACCATTTCCGTCTTTTTCGGAATTTTTCTGAGAGTTCAAGGCATCAGTGTCTTCCGTTCGACAGACAGTTTGTGAATTGGACGTGGTTGGAGTCTTCTGGCCTGGAACTATTCTAGGAGAGACTACTGAATCAGAAAAAGATTGAGTTGTACTAGTACCAGCAGGAGTAGCAGTCAGTCTTGGTGCTTCTACAGGTGCAGGTGGTTTAGGAGCAATTAAAACAGGAGTAGTTCGATTTCCTATAGCTTTAGGATAAGTGTTACGAGCTGGAAGGACGGTTCGGTTAAAGACAGGAGATCCAGGTTGTGCATGAGAATTTACTGCACCTCCAGTAGTAACGATAGGTTTAACAATAGTAATAGGAATACCTCCACCTGAGCCAGACACTCTCGTAATTACAATCGGTTTAGTAACAGATGCCACAACAGCTGAATTAGTTCCATTTGTAACAGGCAAACTTCCTACTTGATCAACAGGTATTGGTATTACGTTTGGGATAGGGATGATTCTACTTCCTGGAGGCACAGGCCCTTGTTTGAGAGCTGTTCTTACTGCATTCGACGGTGTATTTGCACCCCCTTTAAGAAACCGAACTTGTGGCGTTACAAATTGAAATCCTGGAGGAAGAACTCCAGGAGATGATAAATATTGGAATCTCTGGCCTCCTTGCGTGGGAGACGCAAGGAGTTGTATTTGAGGAAAGTTTGACTGAAGTACCCCAGTTCCAGTGGGAGCACTACTTCCGGGAATATTAAGTTGCTGGCCTTGCTGGGTAGGGAAGCGAACTAGTTGGGCTGAGGAAAGAATCTGAATTACTGGAGATACACTACTGGCAGCAGTTTGATTAGCAGCTGTTGAAACTCTTGATGTATTTATTACAATGCCAGGAGGTATCATTGATTGCCCGTTAGACTTGCTTCTAGCTGCTTGCTGAGCCATCATTTTTTCTTTAGACTGCCTTTGCCTTGCATAATTATCTAAGGTAAACTGGTTAGGAACAGGAGTGGGAAAATCTGGAATAATTGAGCCTTGAGCAGCTTGCACTAGTATTGGTTTATAATGTTTCGCTAATACGTGCTCAAACGTTTCTTGAACTTTTGACACAGAAAACTCATCACAGAAAGGACAGGGAAGCCCACCCGAAGTTCGGCGGTGATGAGTTTTCAAATGATTAAAAAAATGATTTCTGTTCATTACCGTATACAAGCACAACATACACCGCACAAATCCTTTTTTGCTGTAACACTCAAAACATTCTTCATGGGTTGTGTGATGTTTACTACATATTTCACAATATAAGAGAGATTGTGCGATTTCCAATACAGTCCGAAGATGAGGTTTTGCTTCGTTACAGGTTATAGCATGAAGTGTCAAAGGAATGGGGCTTTCAAATTTTCTTAAACACTGTCCACATCTAAGGGCAGGATCGATTAAGATTTTCTTTACTGGATCGTGCTCTTCAATCAAGTGCTGCCGAAGACTTACTCTTGACTCGCACTGCTTATAGCAAATTCCGCATCTTACTGGATTTGCAACAGGAAGTGTTTTTCTTATTTTGATGAATGAATCCTCTGCCTTAATATGTGGTTGACATTTCGTCTTGTGGCCTTTTAGAAACCTTGGCTGCATCATCTGCTTACAGCTAAGGCATTTGTACCATACATTAAAATCTGGACTGTTTGTCGACGTGTGGCTCTGAATAGTAGCTTCATCTAGTTCAACTGAATGTTTAATTAACATGTGATTTTTAAACATTATGTCACAATCCTTTGGATATATTTTGTGGCACGCTCGACAAGTAAAATATTCTGATTCCGAGTTTTTGGATGTTGTTCTAGCTTTTTCAGCTTGAGCTAGTTGCATATGCCGTAATTTTGCTTCTTCTCGCATTCTTGATTGTTTTTTCTCATCAACTACGGGCTTTTCAAGCTCAATCGTAGGCTTAGCTGTTGCTGAAGTCGCTTGACGTGGGGCATTGGGCACTTTAAATGGCGATTGTCGCCTATCATCCTTACTCAATATGAAGTTACGCCGGTCTGCTTCTCTACTCTGTACTTGAATTACTTCAGGATTTATTCTTGATATCCTGCGGACTCCAGTTTCTGACGTCAAAGGTGAAAAACCAGTTTGAGCTTCGTCCCGTGGTAATTTCTGAACTTGATAAATTGGCTGTCCATGTTTATCTCTACCTGCCACGACAATTCTAGTTTTTTCAACTATATCTTTACGACTGCTTTCAAACTCAGGAGAAATTATTCCTGAAGTAAACTTAGGTGCGGCAGAAGGGTAGTGCTGTTAAAATACATTAATTTAAGATTATTGTATCATACAAAAAAATATCCAAAATTGATAAGGATTTACAAATTATTGTTTGAGATGACTTTCACTGGGCAATGGGGAACATTAATTTGATCTACGCCAGTATATTTATATTTTAAAGCAATGTCATTTCTATTGATGAAAAGTGCGAGACAGTATCTGTTCTGTGCCCACTGCCAAAGAAATTCAACTCAGCTCAAAGAACTTGTTAATATCGAAAATCCTGCCTGCATCATTGTACTTAAATGTTAAATGTTAAAAGTTCCTCATATAAATGAATACCTTGTTTGGGGAAAAAATACCAGACGCCGAGCTTATTGATCCCTTTATAGGAGAAAGATTTGCCGATGGGGCAAGAGATTTCACACTTGATATCACTAGACTAGGTACTGAATCATCCGCACCTGCTGTCGATTGCTGATGAAACTTTTGAGATGGTTTAGGTATAGTCGATAGTTTCAAGGTTTTAGTAGTTGAAGTCGGCAGTGATTGACGTTGTCGCATTCCATTTCCAGTTCGTCTGCTTGACTGTTCAACTGTAGACAAAAATGTTTTATTCAAATTGAAAATAACCATAGTGGGTAAAAGCTCTAGGGGAACCTTTTCCTTAGTAAATAATTAACTCTTCAGTCAGTGTTCCGTTTGTTAGGCCAAAGTTAAAGATTTAATATAATTGTATTAATACTTACATTTACGTAGCTTACCCGGGGAAGAGCCTTCATCATCCACAATTTCAAACTCCATGTTTTTGTCGTCCATCCAACCTTGATGACTATTTTGGGTTTCTAGTACTGGCCCTGACTTTTCCTCGACCTTCTTTTGCAATATAGTATTTTCTATCTCTTTTTCCAATTTTAATTGAAAGTTTCGAATAATTTCGGGTACATCTATCAGATATCTAGCAGAGTAGCAACTATGGTCAAGACCTTCGTTTAGATCCGAATCCAATAATGCTAAAATTCGAAACATTGTAAAAGAAACTCAACTTTGAGTATTTGAGTGGTTTCATTAATTATGTAATTATAAAATGACAAATTCTAAATTTTTATTTACCTATTTCGTCGTTGGCGTGCTCCGTCTTTAATGTTTCATTTATGCTCTTTAAGGACTCTTTCCCAGCTTAAAAAACAAAATAAACCAGTCAGAGACCTTTAAAAAAGTAATTACTTAAATTAAATATAACAACTGCAAAAGGATTGCATACCTAAAATTCTTTCAGAATGCTGTTTTGTTATTTCCTTTTGAAGACGAGTCATTACTTCTTCGAATTCGCAGATAGTGTTGGAATTGTCCTCAGCATAGCTAGCAGGAATATCGGCTTGCAAGTCTTTCTCTTCAAGAACTAATGAAACGAAAAGTACGCTTATTCTATTATTAAAATAATGCACAATTTTTGCAAAAATTCACAATAATTTATCAATCAATAATTAATAATGAATTAAAGTCATCAGCCGCATTAAAACTAACTAATCAGCTAAAATTACACTCGTACTATTACTACTATTAAATTAACCTCAGAAGCATTTACATGAAAACGTAGAATTTTGAGAAAGTCCCTGCCCTAGAGTAAACATTATTTTTGTGCTCGCTAGTTTATGCAAATAGTATATACATTCCGAAGGAAAATACAATTAATCTGTGTAACTTACCAATGCCATACTTATCCATGGCTAATTGTATCAAAACGTCGTCAGTAACAGGCTCATCCAAACAATCCAAGAGCTGCTCCTCAGCTCTTAATCTTGAAGACATTTTGATAAAAGCTTATTTCTGAAAATGCACAATAAAAAATCAAAGTAAAAAAAGTGCTGGCATTGCTGGCTGTGTTGCTGTCTATGAAATTATGAAAGTACACGATACAACGAAAGCTCAACTGACAATCAAAGCTGAAAGTTCTTTCAATTCTTAATTCGTAATTTGAAACTGTAGAAAGTTTAAAGTAAGAAAAATTTTAATTTTAAATTAACAAATTGAGCAAATTTATAAATAATTAATTGATGGCATTCAACATTGCGCATGAAATGGAATTTGATTTTATAATTACAAGTTGTGGATTGATTTTTAGATAATCAACTGATGTGACATGACACATAGTTTGTAGTTGATAGTAAATACATACAACATAAGTAAAACTCACAACTTCAATTGATGTTCAAAGTTTTCTTTATTACAAGTGAAGGGCTTATTTGTTGTACACTTGCAATCTCTAACACATGATCATCTTTAATTATGAATCTAAAACAAGAAATGCCTAAATGTAAAGATTAACTTTTCTAATTTTAAATGGCAAATTATTATAAATAAATAAATTACACACCTAATTTCACAATTCCAAATTCTGAATTTACAATATGGATTTGAATATTCCCGCAGCTTCAGGAGCTGCTGCAATTTCTTACTCCATAAGTGTCAAGAGGTTTTTATACCAAAATAGAAATTCCATTTCTGAAAAATGTTAGTTTTTAAAAAAAATTAATCTTGAAAAAGATGCAATTAAAATACTTAATAATTTCTGCAACAAATAAGAAAGAATTATTGTTGTAGAATTGTGTGAATGAAAGTGTCTTTGAATTTCCAACTAAAAAGTGCAAAGCCACAGAGTGTTTGTTGTTGAATGTTTTGTGAGTCGACTCCACTCAGCAGCGTTTCTTTTACTCCATTCATTCAAGTCATTATTCTCTCAAAAGTCTCAACTCAAGTGTTATGTTGCCACGCATGAACAAAACAATTCTTTCTTTATTTTAATTATTTGCATAATTATTAAGATTTAATGATCTTTGATTGATAGAGCAGAAATGTGGATGAAAAGGTTGAGGCAAAAGTTCTCTAGAAACTTACACATTATTAATGAGTAGTCCGTAGTAGTCCTTTAAACTTAAACAACAAAATAATATTATGATAAAATCTACCCACGCTCACACGCCAATTAATTCCAATTGCATTCAGCTTTGATTGAACTTGGTTTTTATCTTATTGCTGCATCTATCCTTATACATTTAATGGACACAAATGCTAATTAAACAATGCTACGTAATTTTTTACTTACAAAAAACCCTCTGCTGCCACTCCATTTATTATCAAAGGTTTACACAAAAGGCATTTTGGTATTGTAATTCATTGCTGTGAAATCAACCAAGAACAAAAAACGCTTAATTTAATTTTTAATGAGAACATTCTTTTCTTTTGCTCATAATGAAAGGATAATTTTTCTTCGAAATACACAGACTGCTACTTTTAAAATGAATTTCTATCTTTTAATTATTCGACTGGATTTGTAATGAATTGTGTCACAGCTTATTAGTATATAGGTCTTTTGTCAGCATTGTCACAGCACAGCATATTGTAAAAAGATAATTCAATGACTCCCCATGAATAATTATTTAAAACTCGCTTCCTATCCCTTCCCTTCCCTAGGTCCCTAGAGAGTGACTATATTTTTGCATCTTCCAGGATTTTAGGTTTACTGTCGATCCCCCTATAAAATGAGAACTTATAGGTCCTGTCCCTGCCCTGCAACACTGCAACTGTATGTATGCATAAATATATTATAAAGCTTTGGGAATCGTATGTGCTTTTTTTATTTCAGGAGAGTTAGACGGTCCGATGTTGGCATGCGAGTTAGAATAGGAAGTTTTAAATTGATCAAATTGGTAATAACTGCTGGCCAGAGAGAAGCTACCTAACCTAATAGACAATAGAAGAATAGAACTTACGCCTGTCCAACTGTTTTTCGTCTATACTATAATCCATATCCCAGGAGTAAGGAGGCATTTTTTCTTTTATCCCACTAAATTAAATGGAATTCATCCTAATTACTAGAAATTTGAATAAAATTCAGATTATTTTAATAGTAGTATGGGATGGAATAAGCCGTATAATAAAAAGCGTAACACATACCTACATTATTATTATTTAAGTGATGCAGTAATGGAAGTTAGATCAAGACTGAAACTGTTTTGGATTTTAGATGTTTTTTATTGTATG
>JAQGAA010002831.1:0-11908 GCA_034696425.1 Isotoma viridis
CACTGATTTGCAGATGTGCAATGTGCATTCATCCTGAAAGAAAGGAAGACTCTTTTGGCGGTTGTTCGGGATAGCCTAAATCCCGCTTAGTACCGGCGCGAAATTAATTTTTTTAAAAGCCTCCCATAGAGCCTTAAGTTTATAAATTTATAAGACTTTTTGGATATTGAACGAATGGACTGAGTGGACAGAATGTATGGGAAGCGAATGTTTGAAAGAGTAGGATTGGCTTGGCACCCAAAATAAAGTGGTCTTGGGTACATCGCGAACTAAAATTTAGCTTTTTACATAAGAATTTTTCAAAATCTTATATTTTCTTTTATAATTTTTGAAAAAAATTGTATTTTCAAACATTTTTAAGGTTTTTGTTTTTTCTATTCCATGAAAAAATATTTATTACATGTAACTTTAGTAAAAACGAAAAGCCTTACATTTTTATCATCGTTTTAGCCAATTGAATAAACTTTAAATGAACTTTTCAAATTTATTTTGTATAAAACAAGATGAAAGACATTGTTAAAAGAAATACAATAAGTAAAATATTCAAAGCATCAAATCATACAAAACATTCCTATCCAAAAGGAAACCAAATTCTTTATTGTTATTAGTATTACACAACGGCTATAAATGATAAATTGAAACATGTGGTTTTCTAGTTTCCCGTCTTACAAAAAAGAACTCTACTTTTAGAAAAATGTTGTAAAGGAGAAAATTGAATTGAAACTCTATTTGGTTGCATAATTGAATCAATCTATTTGAAAAGTGTATGACTGAGAAATACACATTTTTTTCTAGAATATTACTCAATTTTCAATATAATAAATAGATATAAAGAAGTATTACACATTTATGTATGTATTTCAAATATGAAAAATCTTTCATGAATTCATCTCTGCAAAAAGTAAGTTATTTCATGAATTGAATTGAATACACTATAATGTAATATAATCTATCATGTCATCTCTTCAACTGAACAAGTTAATTTTACTTGCAGCAAACATCTTTGACTTATATATATTATCATGACCAAATTGCGTATAATGTTAAGCATATATAAGCTTTAGAATACCCAGGGCCCTAATAATAAATCAGAGGGGAATAAAACATAATGCCTTTTAAACTAAATAATTTTCCACATGTTGAAAAGATTTGTGTGATGGAATCATTCATAAAAAATCGGCCTGCAAAACTAAAGAACTTAATTGTCACAAATGCGGATATTCTATTAAAAGGAGAAATGACTGATCATAAGAAGTCTCTACTACGATGCTACTAACAAGATTATCACTTTGCTGATTGTGAGTGAAATAAGACTACGATTTCTAAGCTTATTCTCAAGAAATGGCTGATTGAAGCATTTTTTGTTAGTAATCTGATCTAAAAATCTCATCTTTCTTTCTTTATCATTGCCACCACTACTACTACTACTACCAACATCTTCTAACCTCTAAGTAACCCTTTAAGGTTATTGTCATAGAACTCTACTATATACTACTTCCGGATCGTACTTCTGCCACTACTTCACTTCGACTCGTCTTTCCCAAATTTTTAAGCTCAGCTTACTACTGTACTTTTCTCTTGTGTGAAAAACCAGTAGTGGTGATGGAAAGCTGAGTTGAAGTGAGTCTTTGAAACTATTTTTTTATAAATCACGTGACGTGACTTTTCATAAAATTTCGGCTTATTTAGAAATACTGGTTGTTCAAGACGTTTCCCTCAAGGGTATATGTAAGTGGTGGTGGTGCGGTGGGTTTCACAAAGAGAGCCAATATACAACTACTTTTTATATACAACTTCAAAGTAGAATAAGGTCAGGGATATTCTTAAGGTTTTAAAAAAGCAAGATATACACAAGAAGGTGTGAGAAAGTTTGAAAATAATACAAGTTTTTTTTATCTCAACTGAACCAGAGGTTAATCTCCCAGGAGATGCAAAACTTTTTTAAACTGTTTGGGAAAGAATCTTATTTTGTTTATATATAAGAAATCCCTTTATAATGGTTCAATGGATTCTGCTTTTGAATTCTGATTCATTTTTGACAAATAAGTCAAATTCAGTGAAATTCCATTTAAAAATTGGTTTGTTGAATTTTGTATTTCGCGAATAATTCACCACTTTTAAGGGTTTGTTAATTGATTTTTTAGCCTTTTAAGCTAAATTAGTACTAAAGTGAACTACAGACAGTAAGTTATGTGCCAACTGTTTTTTCTCCTAAGTTAGGTATATATTTTAACTCAATCGAATTTTTTAATTTTGTCCCTTTAAAGTAATTAAAGTGACAAACTAATTCCAAAACGTGTTTATTATTATTAATTTTACGTCAATATCTTTTAGCAGATATATACAAAAAATGCTATAAATGATATAGTCTGTGTGTATGACATATTTTATGTGTGATGCAAACACACATTATAGTAGTGGTAAGTGTTGTTCTTGTGACAAATTCACAAGCTCAACTATCTAGGGAAGAGGTCAACTTAATAAATTCGTGTGGAATGGTCGTACGTGCAAAATACAAGAACCACTTGTCCAGAATACTAATAAAAATGTAGTGTAGCAAACACTTAATAATATTTCCTTCAACACTTTCAACTTTGCAATTCATACACAAGAATGACTTTTGTTACAAAGTTAAGTATAAATTATGTAGGGCTTTTTATTCTTTTTTGTAGAAATCCTCCAAAATTAGGAAAACCAATGAAACAAAATTTATTTACAGAACTGCTTGATTTGTTATACTGTGTAGAGCAATTCGATAAGGCGGTTTAAATCTACAAGTTTATTTTATTAGCTTGACCAATCAAGTTTGGTCCATACTAACTAGAGAACCCAACGCTGACAAACATACTTTATTAAGAAATTAAAACAAACTTTATGAACAATCCCTGAGTCTTTTCCCCACCGACCAGTTCTACTTTCACCACAACTACAACTACTACTGGTATTTACCAAGGAGTTAAATTCTATACTAGCTTACATCTTTCGAAATACGTTTTGTCACTCATGCGAAAGAGGTTTACTGCATATTTCTATAAAAGTAGTAGTAGTAGTGGTGTGGCCATTATCTAGACAAAGTTGTGATATTATCATTATGTTATTATGATGTATAAAGCTTTTATGAAGCCATAATAGTAACACGGACGAATTCAGATAACTACAGAGATGGAGAAATCCAGAGAGGGACTATGATATCAGTAACCACTACTACTGCCTACTAGATAACCACCATCATGACCACCACTACTCCCACTTCTGCTTTTGCCACACCAAAGGAATATTTCGGAAATTCCAAAACGAACCCGTTTTTGATCCTCCGTTTATTTTATATCGTTGTGAAAACATGTACAGAATTTGAAACATGGTACACAATATGCTAGCTGAATCTGTTGCCTTTTTAAGCGAAAATACTTTCAATAATAAATGAAAGAGACTTTTGGCTTTTTATTTTAGTTATTTTTATTTTATTTTGATGTTTTGATACACTTACACTTTCCATAAAAATTACGCACTTTTATTCTAGGTAGTAAATGTGTCAAGAGTCAAGAAATCTTGCAGGTGAAATTTAGTAGGAAAGATAATTTGGTTGAACAACATGAAGGGTCTAGTTTCATCAATTTATTTAACAATAAAAGATGGAAAGGGATAGAAACAGTAACATTAAGAGTTCTTTCTGGAAGAGGGCTTCTATTTAGAAAAAACTAAGGGAATACCCTTTTTAATAAATGTTTAGCAATTGTTTAAGTATGTCACTTACTTAACCCAGGTAATTGAAAGTAAGGAATGAAATCCACTCATGAGTTATTCATTTAATCTATAAATAAGTAATATTTTCTTATACTGTTGGTGGTAAGCTTCAATTTATTTATTTAGTCTAAATTTTATGAGCAATCACTCCAAACTGTTCCAACATGTTTTTTACTCATAAAAACATACGATACAAATATATAGAGTAGAATAAAAAGGGGAAAAATGTTTATAAAAGAAAAGTTTTATGTGCTGATTGCAACCACTACTACTGTGTTACTATATTGTGGTGGTTGTAGTACTAACTCGTTTCAATTCCAATTCCGGAATTAGCACTTTTATGCCCTTGGGATTTCCCAAAGCATTAAATTACTCTCTCTCTCTCTTTCCTACTCTCTCTAGATGAAATAATGTTGTTTCTTAAGACCAAGGAAACGATGAACATACAACATTTAACCATGAATGCACTTTCCCTGTATGCGGAAGTATTTTTATGTTGCACTTACTTCCTAAACTTTCATTTCTAGCCTTTTCCTCACATAAAGAATGCTGCTGGATTTGGAGAGATAAAAGTATGTCTGAGTTTTGGCACTTTAATCATTTCATTGTTTTATTTAGATTGGAAGAGCTAATAGGTAGAAGACTGTTTTTGTGGTGTTAGATTTTAGAAACAAATTTGGTTAACAATAGCTAACCTGATTGGTTAATTGTTAAAAGTTGTGTATAAGTAGGTTTAGAAGAGAGGCTAGCAAACTTTTTCCAAAAAATGTAAAATGATGTCCTTCTGTCCAAAATGCCTTAGCTTTAAATTGATTATATTTTTCAAAAATGTTTTAAAATCGTTTAGAAATAAAAGCAAACATTGTTTATGAAAACACACAATTAGTATTTACGTCATGTCATCTCACAAGAAATATTATTGATGGATGAATACGAAACTTCATCTTGAAAGATCTCTACTTTCTATCAATTTCTTACTTGGTGTCCAAAATTACGTAAATAATTTATTTAATGATACTACTATAGAATGATGACTGAGTATTTATAAACTTTTCTCCGCGTGTTTGGGCACAGACAGGTAAGTCGTAAGGGATTGAGAAATTCTCAATTAGTCTCAAATTTCTAAACCGCTGTTCACTCGCATAAGGGTGTTTTTCAATTACTTCAACAGCACCAATGGCGTCAAATCTTTGATATAGACTACGTGCTTTATGAATGATTCAAAAGTCAAAGCTAAATATAAAATATTGCTTTGGTGATATTAAATTTTATTTTGGAAATAAAAAATCTTCTTAGCTCTCTCTCTCTTTTCCTTTAAATTTTATTAAGAAATGAAACTCTTCAATTCTTATCACGTTTGCTATTATTTATCCTACTTAAATTTTATCCTTCACTCACTCATCAAAGATTAATTTGGACATTCCTAAAGCTCCCTTTTTTACTAATAAAAGTATTACTTGGTGTTGATGCCCAAAGCACGTTTCGTGTTTCGTAGTTTTTTTCAAATTTTAAATGAAAAAATGAAAAAAAACAATACACACGCTACCAAATACATTAAAATTTTTTACACTTTTTTTAAAAGAGTATGACCTTGGAGATATTCGTATGGTAAAATATTTAAATTTCAAGGAGAAAAGTTGTTTTTGGTGATTTTGGATTATAATTTTGACAAAACAAAGGTCCATAAATTAATGCTTGAAACTTTTTTCTGTTAATACTGAATTCGACAGTGTGAATTATTAAAATATATTAAATAATTTTCTAGCCTTTCGGTCAATACCCGGTTTGTCCCTGGTGACTATTTGCATCCTGTGTGTGATGCTCTCTTGAAAACTAGTTTAAAAAGTTTGATTGAGTGGTGTAAGGTGTCAAATATGCCAACACCAACAATGACTTCAAAAATAAAACCATTTGAAAACATTCCACTATAAAACTTACTCCAGACTCCAGCTCTTTGTGAAATACACTTGAAACAACAAGTCACCTCAATACTGGTATTTATTTTACAATTTTACACATTACACCATATGGAATCGACTTTGCAATTCATTCATTAAAAGTACCTTCCTAGTTTAAGAGTTAAAAAGTGAATAGTTGGTGAGAACACCATCATAGGTTTTTGTTGTTTCAGGAATAAGTTTCAGTCATGATGAATTGATGCGGGTAATTCTTCCAATTGCTGTTTTTCAAGGGGCTTCTATTAAAAACCCGGTTATTATAACTTTTTGCATTTCAATTTATCTATACCAAAATACGAAAGAATACTTGAGTCAGAAATATTTAAAATTTCCATTCTTAAGCTTACAAAAAAATTTAAAATGTAGTGAAATGAAATGAGAAAGGTAAATAAAAATGCTTAAAATTGTGTTTTCTGTAGATGACTTTTCCTCTTCTTTCTGTTTAATGTAGTATTCAAGTGATGATGTCTCGTTTGTCCGTGTCGAACTCAAAACTCTATTCATTAGTACACAGCAAGTCATGGCATATTGGATGTGTACAAGTGTGAAGCGGATTGTAATATTAAGTAAGAGTGACTACCACCGCTATCACTAGTGGGACGCCCTGGCCTAGCATTCGTACGGCCTTGTCCTGTCCGCTGTTCTAAAATATTATGTGAATAATTTGACAAAGTGTCACTCAAACTCAAATACAGTCTCCATTGTCTCCCTATATGTCTTTCCTTTCTGCCATTTTAATTTATACGTGTGCAAACCTACTACTTGTCTCTCTCTATCTACTCAAAACATCTTGTATCCTATAGTGTCTTTAGTGAAAATCATCAAACTTATCAAACTAGTCCAAATCTAGTAACTAAATCATCATCACTACCATGAGTAAGAGTTATTATGTTGGAATAGAAGGTAATATTAAAATGTTTAACACCATCAGTGACAAGGAAGTGTTTTTTGCTGATATTTTATTTGACTTTTTAAGGAGTTGTAAGGTAAGTAGATTGTTTCAGGATTTAGAGATTGGGGTGAATTTGACGTTTTTTGAGGGGGGGGCTTGTCTTAGGAATAGTAAATTATTTGCATTGTTTTTAAAAATTTACAGGGAAAGCTTGTATTTTTGCTTTCTTCCATCGAGAAAGGCCATTTATAAGAGGGCTTATTGATGTGCTCAAATTCACATCAATACCCTGTGACCATTGACGTCGGCAAGTTTTTTATACTGGGGCTTATCACTATTAAGAAACGTTCATTAATGATGGGGTGAAATGTACTTAAGAGCCCTTTGGAACATATTGCATGTTATGAGATCGACCATCTAGTTATCAAAAAGGAGTACTTACAACTTTCACAGCACACCCCTCCCCTTCGAACAGGACATTTCTACGATCTCTAACTACCATCAAATTCTTCTCAATCCTAATCCAAATCATGTATGGGTATAATTAATAGATGAACCTTTCCCAATTCCAATATATTCCTTTTAAATTTGACTCCAAATCTAACCTGGAATACCCCGACGCAATCAAAATACATTTGACTACACAACAAAAGGCTAATAAATACCCATTCCCTTAAGTGCATCGCTTAATTACTCCATTGCAATAATACCAAATGATTATTAAAGCTTATCACTGTTAAAACCAGTGTGAAAACAGGAATAGTGGTTAAAACTATAATTTCTGGTTTTGCATAATTTCTACAAAACTAAATGAAATGAAGAGTGAAAGTTATCTAAGACACATACCCACAGAGAGAGAGAGAGGTAGACGAGGAAATTCTTGAAATGAAAATTCATGGCATTCTGTTCATTAACAAATTGGAAATTATGATCATCATCATTATGAATATTAGAGTGAGAGCGGAAACAAACTGAGAAGAAACCCGTAGCAGTGATACTGGCAGTGGGAGCATCCAACCTGAAAATAATCATGGAAAGCCAGAAGAGAAAGACACCAGCTAAAGAGAATGAGAAGAATGGTTTGGAATTATTGTTGAAAAGTTACATTGGAAAGGAAACCACGAGAGAAGAATCAATAAAATAATATCATCACATTCATTCCCTTTTGCTATCCAACATGACCCAAGCAACCTCAAGCTATGTATAGTCAAAACTGTAGTTATCTAAAGATTATCACAATAATCATTTTATATAAACACATAAGTACGAATTGATGAATTAGTTACTTAATATATCCTTTTAAGTTCATTTTATATCTGTGATTGACAAAATAGCTTAGAAATAAGTTAGGCGGATCAATCATCAAAAGTGCATTAGCTTTATTAATGGGTTTCTTCCCAAAAGGTAATTACTTTCGGTTTTTTGATTTCCGGATATAATTGCCTTTTTTGATTTAGTTTGATAATACAGTCAGCCTGGGAATCTTTTTAAGAAGCCCTTTGCAAAATGTTTTACAAAAAATCTTCTAATACATAACTTGCTTACTTTACAATGAATAATGAACTTCGTGTGTATTTCCTTACTTATAAATAAATCATACACAGACAATAAGGATGATCTTCAATAAAATTCTGTGATTTAAGAAGCTATAGTAACAGGAGTGGAATAATTTGACCCATACCGACTTGACTTATACTCTATAGTGTTTCACATAATAATATTAGGTATTTAATAAAAGAATAAATTTTGTGAGTGATTTCTTGATTAAAAGGATGCAAGGAGAATGGAAAAAGTGATGGAGAAAGTAGAGAGAGAGAGAGGTTGGCTGACTGAGCTCAGACTGGGGATTAAATTTATTGAGGCATTTAGTTATAGTCTAAAGCCATTTGGTAACAACAAGAAATTTCACTGTTGGATTTTACACTTTTCTTCTCCTTTCCGTATAATCTTTAGGTTTTGTTCATAACTTGTGTGTGATGGATAGGCAGTTGGGGTTCTAAACTAAATTTTATCATTTTAACTTTTTTTAATTAAATTTTCTACCTGATCTGTGACTTAAAATTGCAATGGAAAAATTCCAAAAATAAAAATAAATCCAGCACATAATTTACGTAAAGGATAAACCTCCCTACTCCGTATGTCAGTGAATTTGCCCAGACTGCGTAATCCTTTGAGTAGAAAACACGCTCATTAGTCAGCTTTAAGTGAATAATGCTCTGCTTAATCACTATATTACTGCCACCCCATCATGAGCCAACCACCACTTTTCAAACCTTTCTCCATCCAACTACTACAGCCTAAAGTCTCAAGTCTAAAGAATCTTATAGCAATACTACTATAATGTTGATGTCTTCATCTCGAATACTAATAATATCTTCTTAAGTCATAATACTCATAAGGACACAAACTTAGTCAAGTCTTTGGAACAAAACCCCCATCACCACCAGAATTTCTTCCTGATTTTCAAAACCTTTAGCTTTACTCCCTTTTGTATTACTACAGAATAGTCTGCTGCTTTTAAACTCACTTTTTAAGGCTTAGAATCACGCACAGTAACAAATTTACGACTTTGTTTCCTAATCATAATACAAATTATTTGTATGCTTCATTAAATATATTTTATGTTGTTTTCTGTACTCATTTATTTATCATTATTCCCTTGATTTTAATACTTTCAGCGTGGCTGTTGGATATTTCTATTATATTAAAAGTGATATGATTTACAAACTCAATTGTACACAGAATGATATGAGACTTTATTTAAATTGCTTACCATTATTTGGATTTTATTGCTTTTGAAAACCCTCTCCTTTCTCAATGGACTGCTAGACCAGTAAATATTTTATAGTCCAGTCGAATTATTTATAAAAGATTATCCTCTTATATTATAAGCTTCTTTCACATTGAATTTCAAATAGATGAAAGAAGTAAGTCAGTCTCATTATTATTTGAATTTCAAAGCTTTCTCCATGTTTAAGGACAGACTTGTTCGTTGGGTACTTCTACTTTTGTATTTCTAAAGTTAAATCATCCGATTTTTTCATAACTCAGCTTGTACTAAAAATGATGTAAAAAAGTGAAAAAAATGTATAAAAAATATTTCTCTGAAGTATACGAGATACGAAGGAAATCAGAGTTGTTTCAGTTCTTTTGTAAACCTCTTGTGATGCTGTCCCTCGTCCATCATTAAAGTGAAAGGCCCTTGAATTCACTAGAGCCGTAACAACCGTCTGTGAAGAAAGTGTCTTTAGCAAAAAAACACTTGAGAATTATCTCAAGAGAAAATATAAAATGGGGAAAGTACATTATACAAAGCAAGAATATAAATCTTTTACTTAATCATCATCATTCGAACAGAAAATAACTAAAATTTGTGGTTTATAAATCCTGTTAGAATTATTTTCACGGGAAGTAATTACTAGTAAATATTCATACATTTTAACCCTAGTGGTTTTTTAACCATTCCAGTTAACGCTGCGTCCTGAACCCACGAATACAAAGAAAACTCTAAGCCCCCCAACCGAAACCTATCTTTATGCTTCAAGTCTCCTCAATAAAAAATGCGTTGTAATTACACTTATAAAAGACCAAGTATTTCTAAACTCGTTTTTAACGCTATCTCTCACGTCGTAAGCCTTATAAACTATTCCAGAGAAAAAGTCCACTCAAACGTAATTTATGAAAGATTCCAAAGGGTATCACTTCTTTCATGATGATGATGATGATGATAAAGGAACAAAATAACATTAAAAAGACTTTGAAATCTCATCGGGACATTTAGACAGACAAGACAAGAAGTCCCTCTTCTCTTGTGTACATTCCACTTTCCCTTAATAATACACTAGTCTTGCACTTTCTACTACTGCTCCCTTCCATCAATTTATTTTCTTGTACCTTTCACACAAAGAAATATTAGCTAAGAGGTTTGTAATATGCTAGGTATCCTAGTAATTTCTTCATACTCAAAAACAAAAGGAAAGAAGGAAGTGTCACGTAGGAAACAACCACTTTAACATTTAACTTCAAAAAAGACTCATACTGACCTAAAAAATTTCGTGTTATTTCCACCACACACACACGAATGGTCTTTCCTGCTGTTTTACTAAGTTTTGGGTTTGGGTATTAATTAGAGTTTGGATTCTGTCAACTCAACAAATTTAGGTTGTAATTACTTAATATTACAGGGATAGTTTTTTCCAGGAAATGTCTTCAAAATTCAAATAATTTTAAAAACCAGAAGGAAATTTAAGATTGATCCTTGAATCGCTCTTGTCGTAAAATCCCTGTGTAAGATCGGCTTGAGTCCTTGAATCTTTTATTGTGTTTTGCACCTTGTAAGTGCACTCCTCTAGGAACCGTGACTTGAATTTGTTATTTTTGTATTTGTTTCTGTATAAAACAACACCCGGAATTCGTAACATTATTCCAGATGTACACAATTATTTGTGTTAGGTGTTTTATAGTACCTTAACCAAATTTATTTTATTTTTGTAACAAGAGTTTATAAGGAATCTTTGAAAAATCATTTTTTTTAAATCTTATCGATTTTTAACCAATTAAAAATGAACTCTATACCAGTTTCAGAAGTTTCACTACTTGTTAAATTCCTAGAGTATATGTAAACATATTGTTTGAAATTTAAATAATTAAAAAATAAGAAAAGAAAACATAGCCAAAGTTCCCTGAAACACCCACATCTTTTTGTGTGATAAAAGGATATGTAAACAAAGAAGGAGACATTTAATATTTTGTACAATACCTAAGCCAAACAATCTAACAAAATAAAGCCCAAAGACTCTTCATAAATACTAAGAAATGCCTTAAATTATTCTATGAACACATTAGCTTAAACAAATATCTTAAAATGTTAACAAATAATAACAATCATGTTAAGCTAATACAAAAGTCTTTATAATATTCTAACTGATAGTGTGTCATTTCTCATTTCCTTAATAATCTAAGGAAATTAGAAAGCACTACAAATGTGCAAATACACTTGTGCCATTACGAAAGTCAGTGTCATTACAAATTTTTGGTTTTAATTACTACATTTGATTTATTAGTTAAATCAAATTTTGTGATTTAAAGTTCAAAATAACCATTTCGAAGGGGGAATTGGTTATATTTACTGTACTTTTTTAAGAGTTAATTCAAACTCAAAACAATTTAAATAATGAAGTTTAAGGCCAATTGGTAAATATGAAATATGAAATCTAGCTAAATATATAAAAGAACCTACTTTAACCCACCACACAGACAGAGTAACAGCGTACACAGTGCATTGGATTGACGCTTGACGAAAAAGATATTCTAT
>JAQGAA010002832.1:0-11908 GCA_034696425.1 Isotoma viridis
GTACAACTTTACGATTAAAATATTCTTTGTTCCAGCAAATTCACTGTTTATCCTTGGTTTGAAACTAACAATCAAAATGAATTAAGTATGAAACTTCTCAGGTTAAAATTAAAGTTGATCTGTATCAGTAAGTTAAATAAGTGCAGTGATTAACCCCAAAAAACAAAAAGCTGATTATTAAAAATTGACAGATTTTGTTATTCAAATTAGAGCGTCTATGCGTTGTGCTTTGTTGTCTTTTCACATTTTAATTAGTTAAAGAAGGTTGTAAACTATTACAGCGTTGGTGCCTAATAATTCCACCCATTAATTTATGTCAAGATCACAAAAATTTCAAGGTTGAATTGTAGTAGCTAGTAGCTAGAAATGCATCTGTAAAAAAAACTAGAAGTGATTGATATTTTCCATTCATTAAAATACAAAATAGTACCTGACACAAATTTACATGATTAATTGAAACAAAAAAGGTAATTAGGGAAAGATCAAAAGTAATTTTATGACGGTTCACTCCTCTAATTTACGTCATAGATCATATTAGCATAGCCTTATGACATAATAAAATTTGTCACAAATATTATTTAACCTTTCGCAATAATAACTATCGGTCAGTTTTTTTTTTCAGTAGTCCCACCGTCCCTAAACTAAATGCCTATATTAATTTTATTAAAGAGAGTGTACTACTTACCTGATTATTGAATTGGTGGCACGAGGCCAGAAGCCGACCTTGACTAGTTTGTTGGTGTTAGCTTGTTGGAAGACGTCTCTCTTCTGGCTGTATTATGTTGACTTTATATAATTATTTTAATACTTGTATTGTTACATGTATAACGTTATACATGTGTCAACTGCCAGGTAGTAGTTCGTTGTACCTTTAATTGCAAGGTTCATCTACCAAATTTGAGTAAAATTTGCAAGGAGTTTTTTCAAGAGTTTTTTGTTATCTTTAAGGCGAAAAATCATTAGTCATTACTATGCTGTATCAAGTTTTTTAAGATAACTATTACCTATTTATATTACAACATTACAAGAACTGACAAATCATTTTTCGCGTGTTAAGCTTTTTATGCATGAGTTCAAGTGTCAAGGACGAGACAACTTGCTATCTAATTTTGACTTCAGGTTATTTTTGCAAAATGTTAAAGACAATGACAAAGTACTCTTGTCAGTAGTGAGGAGGACTTTTGGAAGTAATTTCATTGAATTTTATCATGGATGATTCAAAAAATGTTGTAAACAAGATTACATACCATTATTAATCCATAATCTAAATGAAATCAGACCTCAAAGTCCTAAGACAATGATGGCATTCAAAAATAACCAAAACCATAGGATGCAACTTTTTAAGCAATAAATATAAATACGCAAAATATAGCCTTTAAAATTAAAATTTCAATAAAGGTTTGTGGGTGCCTAGTCTATCGCCTTTATTACTATTATTGCTTTAACTTGACATTGGATTGAAAATTGCAAACTGCAAGCTTGAGTGATCCCATATCCCATAATATCTTAGGATGGATGAATGGCTTTGAACAAAATAAGATTTTTCATATTAGCATCTAAACCTTGTATTGTTGCTTTTTTCCACAAAATTAAGATGATTGATAGAGTATTACAGTATTATGAACATAACGGATTTTTAAAATAGTAATAATATTATTACTTAGCTAATCATCTTAGGTGCTGCACCCAGTCTACCTCTTCTATGTCATAAGTACAATTCCATAACAGTACACATGCAGTCCTCTTCAAGACTTGAGGAGATCGCTTTTAAGATTTTGAGAAAATTATTATTGAGAATCTAAAATACTTATGCGTGATGGTTATGGGGGTGACCCATGTATTTTCTTTCCTATTATTCCAATTCAACAATCAACATAAAATTCTAATAAACCAGCCTTACATAAAAAACACAAAGAACATATATAGCTATTCAGTCCATTGTTGATAAGAATATAACTAATATAAGAACAATCATGATACTACGAGATTGTTATGAATCGTATATGAGATGCATGCTTGGGTCGTCACATATTAGAAGTATCTGTCAGTAGTAGTAACTAGTAAAAAACTATACAACTAGCAACACAGGTTACTTCTATTTGTTTTGTGTAGATGAAGGTGTATAATATGATATCCATTGTGATGTGATAGATGTTACGTTACGTATGAGTTACCTAATAAAATAACAGTGGTGACCCCCTTTAAGCTTAAAGTTGATGTACTTTTTGATAATGAAAATGAAATGTCTACTTATATATTATACATACATTAAACTTATGAGTAGTTATATAAGGCTGTTGTGTGTACCTTGTTAGTTATATTTGATTTGATATGAATGAGTGTGTCGAGTGGAGAGTGTTAAATAGATTTTTAAGGGACGCAAAGTAAAATCCCAAATTGATAAAGTGATAGTACAGCAAAGCAAATCACACTAAATATAATGCTTTGCTTATATTTAAATAATATTTTTTAGAAAGATATCTTATTAATTAGTAGTAGTAGTAGTAGCCGATGAGACTGAACTTTTGTATTCTCAAGGTAGAAGGTGGTCACAGTAAGGGTTATGGAATTCAATACATAATGCTATTTTTCATGTTATATCATCTTATCTTAGGATATATGACGGCTTAAGTGAAAGTATAATAGATATTTGTGTATATAAAAATCTTATTATTCATTTCATACATAATCAAATCAACTATGCATGCACATGTCTTGTCCCATCACCAAATAAACATTTAGTTAGTTAGTTGTGCTTTGATTTTTGACTGGATTACACATTATATATAAATCTCATCTCTGTTTAACCTCAAAGAGAATTTTAATAATGGCAAGGTTATCTCAGTGTGGAAATGGATAAGTGGAAATGGAAAAGAAATTTTGATTTTGATATGGGAATTTTTATAACTGTATTTAGGTTAAGTTTGAATTGTGAAAGAAAATAGTTTAAAAGTGATAGTTGTGTAGTAATATGGGATTCAATGGACTCATCAAAACCGCAGTTGAACCTTTGGTTTGACTATTTGATATTTAAGAGCCGAAAAACTCATTTGCAATGGTATTTTAGTAGTTAAAAGTGTATTGGAAGTTAAAAGGGTTATTAATATTTTATTAATACGGTTGTGATTATTTTTAAGGAAAAGTGATAAAATCATCATGATTTTACCCCTGTTGTTTTGGATTGTGCTTCTTGTTCTAGTTTTTCCAATATATTTGTTAATAACGATCCCGTTAGCGATATGGAGATTGATTGTAGATACTATTGTGTATTTCTCCCGGCCGGATATAGTGGCTGCTTTAGATTCAAGAGATTTAGTTTTCACTGGAGATGACTACTATGGAAAGGCTAGGAAATCTGTTATTAGTTCTATTATTTTAAAAGGTCCAGCTACTTTGGAGATTTTGAAGAATAATTTCATCAAAAATGTTTTGGATAAACCTCATTTCTATAGAGTCAATTGTAGACCCTTTTGTTTCATGGGTTACTGGTTTTGGCAGCGTGTTCAGATTCAGGTGAGCATGTAAAATTACTATTGCTGATGGAATTTGTATTGGTATTACTTGAGTACGTAATAATATATTATTTATAATTGTAGTTTATTTTGTACTTGGCTATTTTAAAGTTTAGATTGTGTTTTTACAAATTACAAACGAATTAAAAATGTTTAGTGGTGGTGTGTCTTATATAATAGCTTTATAACCAATTTAACTTGGTCATGTAACTTTGTTTTATTGTTTAGAGTTTATTGAGGATTTTATTACAATAATGTTTGTAATTTTTATAATTAATGGGATGATATAACATTTTCATGTTATTTCATTCCAAAACTTTAAAATTTTTTAACTTAAGTTTCCACCGGAAAGTAATTTCATTTAATCAAATTTATTCGAATGGTAATAAATCAATTTATTTAGCCGTAGTGGTCTGTGCCACAATCTGTGTTATTACTTTCGAATGAAGTACCTATATGTCCTGCTTGCATTATAAAATTCCATTTTGTTAGCAGTAGTCTGCAAACAAGAACTATTAAGTTTGGGTAGTTTGAAGAAAAATACAAAAAAATTGTTGGAGATTAGAATAAGCTTGAGTTTTAAATTAACTAGCATTAGGTATGCCAACATTACAAGCAATGCAAAAAGTCATTTTAAACTTGTGTATCCAAATGTCAAAGGCTTTTTTAATTCCTAAATTTAAAATGCTGAATTTAAAGATATTGATGATGATTGCCAATATTATTGTTTACTACAAGAATTCATCTATAAAAATTCTTTAATCTTATTTATTTGCACATTTTTCAAGCTCAAACATAAAAAAGAAGCAAAATCGATCGACCTTAGCTTACATACATAAGAGTTAATTTTTTCTAAAAATAAATTTCAATAAAAAGCAGTAAGAGCACGGACCTATTTCAGAATCTGACATTGCAATTTTCGCATAGTTAAACATACACAATACATACGTACGAAACAACGAGACATGTTGCACACGCTTGCACTATTTTACGCAAAAGATAAAACAAAACACAAAAGGAAAATGTAAGTAATGCAATGCGTACGATTACGTATAAAACCAAAATCATGTTAAAAGTACATTGCAAGCAAAATAACAAGTTGTAGCTCTACATGCAAAATATAGGTAAACTGTAAACTTATGGTTCGTATTAAATGAAAACTTGCCCACGCCAAAACAGTGACCGGCATAATGCATATTGGCCAAGGTCAGGCCAAAGCCAGTTCACATGCCTTTTCTTGGAAGTGAAATTAAACTGCAAAAATTGACTTGTAGTAATGACAAAATTAATAAATTGTTTCATTAGTCATTTACAATAATTGTAAAGGAAAGGAATAACAATTATTAAATAATTATTAGGTATAATAAAAAACTATTTTGAGCTTTACAAGAAATGGGAATCCCTAATTTGTCAGAACATTTCATCTCATCCTTTCTTATTATACCCATTGTTACAGAAATAATATACATGATGAAAGAGATTTTATGAATAAGGTAAAAATATTTGTAATAATTAATTACGGGAAGACGCTGCTGGGGAAATGAGAAATGTTTAATAATAGCATTATTGTAGTCAGTTAGTATCAGAGATTTCACAGATATCCACTAATATAAGTTACCTTCGCCTTATTATTCGGCGATTATCACTCTCTTAAAGGAAATAAAAGTGTTAATCTCTGATTGCATGAAGGTTCTTCTCTGTGTGATTTTACGGATAGATAAGTTATCTGTGGAGATCTAGCAATGATTCATCAAATGATCAAAAAACATGCAACATATGAAAGGATGGAAGAAATATAAGAATTCACAAAAAACCTTTTATATTTATTTTATGAGCGAATTAACACAATATAAGCTGCTCAATTACAATTACACAGGAACAACAATTAAACCAAGAAAAACATTTACAAACTGAAGACGTAAACTATCCTTGAAATTTAATATTTTTTTGGCCTTTGTTATTAAAAGTAAAATTTGGATTTTGGTTACACATGGGCAGAAAGATAAGATTTAAATTTTAAATTTTTCTTTGCAGTGGTTGCATTTTTTTATTAAAAAGATGTATTATGGGGTTTTTGCTTTGCCAATTGAAATGGGATTTTGGAAGGAGACACTGGGTCTGTGATTTGGGTCTTAAGATTTCAGTCGTTTTTCTGGTCGGTAGTGTAATCTTATAAAATAATGATGTTATTATTAAGATTAATTTTGTAAAATTAGTTTAGTTTACTGAACCACTATAAAGGGTAGAGTAATGGAGATCATGGTCATTGTACTTCTAGCAGAGTGATATTGTGCAATAAGTACAAAAGCATTCATGCGGTTCGTTGAATTTTAATTTTTTTAGTAAACTCAACACAACAACAAAGTTAAGAGCTGCACAGGCACATAGGGCACTAATAGGCAATAATAATATGACATGCAAAATGTATTTGTTTGCCACGAGTTCCACTATTACCTACTAACTAGCATCAGACAGAATGGATAGGTGATATAATTACAAATAATAATTGTAATATTATATGTAAAAACAGGATAGGTTCATGTAAACTGGCTTGCTCTGCTTTTATTAATGAAACTTTCGATAATGATATATTTTGGATGCAAATTCTCATTAATTTTACACGTTTGCGGTTCCACTATAGCAGAGATTTGTTTAATTATATTTGTTTTATTGAATTTAAGGTTTCTTTGTTCTTTGTGAATGTAATTAAACAAGTTTATTAATTTGAAGAATCTTCATTTTTTGTTTTTGGCTTGCATATGTAAAAAATATTATCAAATCTTTGAAGATTTTAAATATTTAGTAGAATTATTTCCACTTGAGAGATACAGCAAATGAGGAAAACCTTTATAATTAATCATTTGTAAGTAATACTGTGTGATGTGATAGAACATACCAGTTTACTTTACCTTATACTCAAAGTTTAAAATAGAATAAATTACGTAATTTTTAAGATTCAGTTGTGTAGAATTTGCAAAGATATATTTGAAAAATTTCTTAAACTTAAAACCAAGACTTTAAAACTTGGTTTAGCTAGCATATGCGCGAGTGAATTCCCTTTCTATCGAATGAAGAAAAACCACTCTCTAGAGAAGGAGTACTGAAATTCAGATATGCTGTATGACAACATTTTTTACCTTAAGGTGATTTCAAATGCAAAATATTTAGGGTCTATAGGGTGCCATTAGATTCAATTTTCCTTTGAAAGGGGATTTGTCATAAAAAGCACAATCTACAAAATAAAAGTCAACAACAAGGTAGGTTAATTAATTGCAAAACATTGAAAAAACGCAAACAAGTCATTGCATGACTATTTTGGAAGACTCAATAACCTTTGAATGTACTTGCGACATTATAAGTTTTTGAGTTTTACATGGAGATTCCTTAAGCATTTCAATCAAACAAATCTTTTAGTATTACTATCAAATCTTTTATATTGATTGACATGTTGTGTATTTCAATTCAATGTTACTTAAGTAGAAGTCAGTCAACATTGAATGTTTCAGTTTTATAAATTGATACAAAAAACTATACTTTTTTAACTTAATTTTTTATGGATATTTAAGGCAAATCGTTTTAACTAATTGGTAAAAAACTTGTACGAATTTTCTTCTTTATGTTTTAAGACTAAAATTATCACAAAAAATTATTTTTCAACCAATCAAGTAAACAAAAATTGTCATGAATCTCCACAAAGCTTATTATAAGAAAATAACTGTGTATTTATCAAAATACTAAATGATGAGGGAAACCAGAACAAAACAAAGATTTAATCATACCAACCTGAGGCGTCTTTTACGCATAAACTCATAATCGGGAAGTAACATCAATTCTCAATTCTGCTGAAATAAAAAATCCTTTTACAAACCCACATCCACTTACCAGTAGAATTTAAATTAGTCGTGAACAAACAATTTTTTTCCTTACTTAACATATTATATCACTTACAGGAGCAAAAACTTCTGTTCAACAAAAAAAGCTTGCACACAGCAAAAAAAAACTGAGATTTCAAGATTTTCAGACACATCGAAATAAAATGATTCAAAATGAAATTGCGGATACACCTTACCATTTCTGGGTTCATGTATTCTTAACCGCTGCTTTGTTTAATAAGCTAATGGGTGTTCATAATAATAACAATAACAGTAATAAATACATTGCATACAATGCATTCGGCTAGAGAAACCTCAAACAAATTTATGACAGAAAAAAAATCTGATAGTTCTAGTAGTGGTCATTCACCAGCCAGACATGTAACTTGATGCATAGGTACAGAAAATGGCATGCAGATTAATTTAATTGTATCAGTATGTTTGTTAGTTGTACGTAACATGTATGTGAATTTACTCATAAAATATTCTTGAATAGCAATCACCTTTTCATAATTGGTTGGGGTTGTTGGATATTCTTGTAAGGAACTGAAAGTACGCGGAAATAGAGAACAAAGATGATGTATAGAAGTATAGACAGTATATAGATGAGAGAGATTGAGTGTATTCTTATTACAATGATTAAAAATCTAATAGTGAAATTTCAATTGGTTTTTTTGCAGATGGACAAGCAGTTTGTCGAAGTTGAAGGAACTTTCACAGAAGATGAGCTAAATATGGTTTTACCCGAATGGGTCTCTCAGGGATTCACTCCTGGAACCCCGTTATGGGAAATCAGATTAATAAGACTGGATGGAAACCGATCAGCTTTAGTTGTAAAATTGCATCATATGATCGGAGATGGTGTATCATTTATGAGTCTTCTTGAAGAGTTTTGTGATAAGGGGTGGAGTAATTTGCAAACCTCGGCTATTCGACCTTTTACATTAGCTCATTGGGCATATGCTTGGTTTAATTTCCCATGGACAGCTTTAAAAGCCTTTCGTCTTGCAAGGATACGGAAAGGATTTAGACCTAAAGGTAAAGGAGGTAGTAATTATTATTTGTGTGAATAATTATTATATGCGTAAGGTATTGATAAAAAAATGTCATTTGTGCCAATTGTGCGTAGATTATGACATTGAATTTATAATTATTAATTGTGTTTTTATTAGCTATTGGAGGTCCAGCCTTCACAAGTTACACGTGTTTCCCAATGGAGAAGCTTCGTATGGTCCGCAGGGTGAATAAATGTCTGTTTCCGTCTGTATTAGCTGGAATGCTGGCTGGAGCATTTTATAAATTATTGCATAATGCTGGAAAGACAGAAATACCACAATATGTCCGTATGGTGATTCCTACACCTTGGGCTAATCGGCCTGAGAAGGGTCCTTGCAATCATGTGTAATCTTATAAAACAATTTAAAGGATTTTGTTTCAATTTATGAAATATGGTTTGCTAATGATTACTAAATGTCTATTTGTTAGGGGCTGGCTCCATTCAGAAATACATTTAGGGGACCCACTTGCCATAAAAAAATTCGAAGGTAATGTTCGAGATAGTTATAAGTCCGGGCTTCATGGAATAATGTGGCAGATCTTCCGGGGTTTATACCTTTTACCTTCTCCTTCCTTATCAGTTTATACTGAGTGGGGAGAGAAAAACCTTCCACCGGCTGTATTGACCAGCATTCCGGGATCTTTGACACCGGTTTATCTTTTAGGTCAAGAGGTTGACCATTCATACCCAACTCTTTCGCTGGGACATACATCTGGGTAAGATTTTTTTGCAAGCTTGATTTTTTCCTGGAATCTTGTTATTTATTAATGAATGTTATTTTTCAACCTTTAGGTGTAACGCATGTATGACGACGTACGCTGATGGTGGTTACTTTTCGATAAGAGTTAGTAAAGAGATTATAACTTCTAAGGAACTTTTGGACCAGCTTGTTGGAAAGTATATGCATGATGAGCTTGAGATTATGTACCAAGACGTAATAAAAAACTAAACTTTGTTTCTAACATTTTCAATTTATCTTGTGGATATCTTAAAATAATCAATAATTTTATTTATTACAGGCTCTTAACAAAGAAAATGGGAATACACAGGAGCACGTACAAATTGCATTGTCATAATTTCATTGTTTGAAGTCATAACTCTATTGCATTTTAAATAGTCTATCCTGTAAGATTATATGTACACAGTTGTTTCAACTGTTTCACTATATGTATCGTATACATAATAATGTTTCTATTAATGAATTACAGTTGCCAAAGAAGGTTTTTAGAAAATGGCCATAAGTCAGTAAAACTCAGAAAAAAAGTTTATTTATTTTCTTGTTTAATTGTTTCAAACTATATTAAAATGTACAAGTGGGTTGACAGAACATGAAAATTCAAACGATTTATTTGGTTTTGACTGATTGTGAGAATGCTTTTTTAGTAGTAGTGTTAAAATTAGATATTCTCACCAAACCAACCTATTTGTTTTAGTATTTTTAATGTATTTTTGGAATTATCAAGTTATTTTAAGACCGACTACAAGTTTTTTTTAATGAATCTCAGTTATTTTTCATTATATAAGATTGAATACAATTAACAATTAAAATAGTTAAAGTTTATGGATTTTTTATGTATGGTTAAAATTCAGAATACCATTTGGAAATTTCATAATTTAAATCAGCCAAATCTTAAAATCTATAATGAAATCAACCAAACTGACTCATTTCTTGAACTGTTTAGAAAATCTTTCAAAAATTTGATAGCACCAAATAATACACGCCTTACTATTTTGCTCTCTAACGATAATTTAGTGAGTGTGCCTGCAGAGTCATCATATTATCAACACTTATGACAATATTCATTATTAATTAATAATTATATGGTATTTTCCTAAAGCCTGAGGTAACTAAAAACTTGTAAATCATGATATTACAGTAACACTACAGATACTTAAGTTTTGCAATTGTCAAATCAAAATACGAATTCGCAATAAGATGAAGATGTTGGCCATTATATAATAACTTTACATGCTACTTACACTCTTACGCAATTCCGCGTATTCTTCTAGAACTGATAAAACGGTGCTGTCAATCACACTTCGAGCTTTTTAGTCTGTTGTCCATGTAGGGGTATTTGATCTCTGTGAAAGATCGCATTCTCTATCCTTACTTTTGTATTCTATGACAGTAACTTTCATACTATTTTTATTTATGTAATAATAATAATAATATAATTAATTGGTATTCAGCTGGTAGAGTTAGGGACAAAAAACGCAATGCAAATATTTCTATTGAAAATGGCTTCCTTCTTGCAGGAGTGCGTAAGCTCTTTCAAAGTTAAGTCGGTGTGTGTTGAAAAAAAATTACATTCAAATTCAACCATGTGTGTCAAGATGATGTCAGAAATTTCCAAATTTCAGAACCTTTTTTTAACAACCAAGGAGCTATAATCTTCAGAAAAAAAACTTGAAAAAAGCTGTTTTGCAAGGAATTTCATACAAGTACATCTAAATATTCTTCTTTTTTACACTTGTCGAACTGCCCATTGAACATTTTTTTGTCAATTGGATTTACGCCTTATGAATACACAAGTATGTGTGTTTGTTCATTCAAAGTGTAATTCAATTGAAAACACAAATACTATATATTATATATTATACTCCATGTTATTTATTAATTATGTATAATCGAAGAATAAGATACTTTATTAAAAAGTATCTTAATAAAATGAACTGATTGATATGATGGCTATTTGAATTTTTTACGATAATGCATAACGCTGTTATATTACTTATGTTTAGAATTATTTATGAGCAGTAAACATATTAACGTAACATTATTTATTAATTATGAAAATAATCAAAATAATTACTTAATTTACTATAAAATATATTGATATCTACATGTTACTATAATTATAATCGTCTGATGATATAACTATCAACCAGTCTCAAGGTTTTGAGAGAAAAGCTACATCAATTACGGACGAACACAGGTAGGTACACTCGAAACTACATGAGTTACACTGTTTCATTTTATACAGGCAATTAATTACAGAACATGAGAATTATTCTGCTGTTGAGCTGTCGATTAAAAATATAATCAAGCAAGGAGTACACTAAGCAAATAAAATAACTCTCGAGTAAAATAATAGTTTTTTTATAGTTAACAAGTCTAATGAAATATTAATAAATCTCCCCATGCAGAAATAAAAATTCAACATTAGATCATACACAACCAATTACTACTAGTATTAATACTAACTACTTTTGATGGATGATCATATTTATATATACTTCCTTGCGTAATTACTATTATGATTTAAACTAAAGGTTTCCTTGATATACATTTTTTTTGCTATAAAGACAGACGTTATTCTCCTTGAGGAGATTAATTGTGATGCATTTGTTCTGTATTGTATGTGTATATGGTAATTAATTGCATTTTTGCTTAGAAAAGTAATAAAATTAATGTGTGTGAATGGTAACTAAAGTATTCCCTTAGATAGTAAAGTTAGTGTATGTAT
>JAQGAA010002833.1:0-11903 GCA_034696425.1 Isotoma viridis
ACTGTCCTAGGGGATCTAAGGTGTGGGGATCTATTGTCCAGGGGATCTAAGGTGGGGGATCTAATGACCGGATACCATCTATAAGTACTAGCTACTGGTAGTAGTCGTAACTCGTAAAAGTAGTAGGTTGTTTATAAAAATCTAATCTAGCCGTAAGCAACCAGACGATAATTCTATTCAAATAGCAAACTACAGTAAATAGATTGATGTCAAGATTAGCTAAAAAGAGCGATTAAATAAAATGAATATGTGTTATGCATGTTAATGACATTTCGAATCTCATTCTTCGCACTTTTTGAAACCTGGGTGCAATTACATACATTTAAAATTATTTAGTATTTAGTATTATGAAGTCTCAATTCACTAATCCAGATCAGTCTGAGTTACACAACATGGAAGAATTATTATTATTATGCAAAGTTTGTATTTAAAAAAAATGCCTACGTGCTTTTTAAAAGGTTTGAGGGTTTGATTCTTTCCCCTGTCATCGCATCTTGTATCGTGAGATTTGATCTCTTTTGGTTAATCAACTGATTCAAAGTGATTGTTTGATTTGAAAGGAGTATAGTGTAGTAAGCTTGTAGTGTGTGTGTAGATAGTAGATTCGAATGTTAAATTGATCTATAGGATGGAGAGAGGAGTGTTTGTTTTGTTGATTGAAATGATGAGATCAAAAGGGTAGATCCGTGAGAGAGATTTCATTATTGGAGAAATTTCTAGGCATTATTCTTTTTTATTGTCATTCTGTTCATCCCTAATGTCCTAATTGATAATTTTTTGTACTGTTTCTAATGTAAAGCGGCTTTAATGGTTTGTTCAGAAATGCCAAGATGACAAGGGTTGTTGTTGTTTTTTAAACGGTATTAGACTAATTTGCCTCTGTTTTAAGCCAAGAATTTCTTCTGAACCTTTCAAAAACACTTGAAGAATACACATAGATCAGATTCAATAGACCCAGCAAGTTCTAAAAGGTCAATAGGTCATGAATTGGGAGTTTTGCATCGTAAGACTAATTAAGAAATTAATTAACCCGTAATTTATGATTAACTCTTAATTCAAGTTTAATAGATTTGACTTCTTGATTAAGGACGCACCTCTTATATTTTCAAATAAACTTCAGCTACTTACTTACTAATACTCCTACCAACCTTAAGAGTTTTTTTAAGCTTTTGTGTGTTCACACACGCTGACATAGGAACATAATATGAGGAGGAGTAAGCTTAAACCTAAATACCTAGACAATAATAATAATAATGACTTTGAAAGAAGTCCTACGGCTCACTTGCATCTTAAGGAGTAAGTTTTAATTTTAGTTCAAGGTTTTCAATTTGTTCATTGTCGAATGTTTTCGCTAGCGGTGGTAGTAGCTTCTATACTAAAAGATGACAAAGAATACATTAGGAAATCATTTGTCTTCTTTAGATGGATGGGATTTATTGTCGTCAGTCATACTCACTTCAGACAGTATTGTCTTTTTGGACTTAATTAACTTCAATTAATTTGAAATTAATCTTACTTGTTTTTGTGCGAAAGCTTTCAAAGCTCGTTGGGAAATTAAGAGAACTCCAAAGAGAGTTTTTTTTAATTTAAAAATAAATCGTTATAATTAATCTCAACGTATTTTTTGAATTATGTGAACTACCACTCACTGTCATTCACATTCCATATGTATGACAAAGGTCAAAAGCAAATTAATTTAAGTTTAGAATAAATTACGTAATTTGGTAATTCACTAAATTTTGGCTTGACTTTTGACATTTTAATTTTAAAATGATTCAGTACAAAGCACAAAGTAAAGGCTTGCGTGTTGTTATTAATCAACAAAGAATTTTTGTGAACGAAATCTCCCTTAAATAATTGATGATTATTCTTTAGTAATTCTATTGATTTTGGGTTAAAAAGATATAGATAATAAATATTTAGAAATCATTCATAAGTACAGTACAAGAGGTACCTTTTATCTCTTTAGTTTCTTCAGATATAATGGAAAAAATTGATTGAATTTTCTGTCTGATTTTGATATGATTTGTTGTTTTTGGGGTGGGTTGGTTTCCTAATATTTGTAAGATGTTAAATTTGCATGAAATTTGAGATTTTTTATTATTGAATTTATAACTGACAGGTGAAATACTAATATTTGATTATGGATATAACCAATTACTTTATACTAAACTACTACTACCCTTTATTACATTACACATACACATTGTACCTTTAAGGGATACTTAGTGTAATATTTAAAACCAAAGAGTAGTGTCTGGTTACACATTTCACATTTAATAAGTAAGTAAATTACACTGAATTAGTATTTTTACAGTAATTCAGTTACATATTTTATTATTTATTTGCAATTCATTTGTATTTTTAAGAGATAAAGCAATTATTATTATTATTATTTTACTTTTATTGTTATTATTATTATTACCCTTAAAAAATAATTGCTTTTTGAACAAGTTTTTTCTCTTTCGTTTTGAACACCATTTTCAGCCAAAAATGAAAGTGGTTTAAAAATTCTTATGATAAAGCTTAAGAGAGTAAATCAGACCCAACAATGTTTGAATAATAATAATGGGTGTGCTTTCTTGTGTCCACATAGAATCTCATTTAAATTTTAAAAAGAAGATATGCACTTAAAAAAATGCCATTATTGTAAATTTAATTGTTTAAATGTTGTATATCTCTCTGTTGTACAAGTTAAATGAATTGTCAACTATTTTTAAGGTTTTGTTTGTAGCAGCAAGTTTCAAGTGCCAAAAACGGATAGACAAAAAATATAAAAAGTGTTTTGTATTATTTTGTCTTTTTTATGACGATCCTAAAATAGGTTTTTGTGGTTGGTTTTTCCTTTCTATTTTGGTAGGGATAGAATTCTGAGAATGGAGAGTTGTTGCAAATTTTTGAATAAGAGACGGGAGGGAGGGAGCTTAATTTTAATATAAGGAGTTTTTTGTAAGAAGGTTGTTCGTCGAGGTAGTTTAATTTTAAATTCAAAAATGACTTCTATTGTTAAGTTGACGGTAAACAAAGGGATTGTCTTGTACCCGAGGGAGGGGAGGGGCTTATTAACAGGATTTACGGTGAAAAACACCAAAAATCATTTTTTCCTTATGACAAAATATAAATTTAATTCAGTACTAAAAGAACATACAAAAACTTCATTTAATTTCATCCCTTGAAGCAGTTTTTGATTGTGGATTTAGTTCTTGTCTTCATACTTTTGTTATTTGTTGATTGTTAAGTATATTGTGTATTGTTGAGAGAGAGAGATGACTTAGATGAGGTAAACTTTATAAAACCATTGGATATTATTATTATTATTGCATGCATTGTTGTATTTTGTGTATTTTCATTATTACTATGTTGGCATTGTTAAGGAGGATGAGTCTTTTTTTACATTGTGATTGTGTTTGTGTACTTGTAGTAGTAAAATGTGAAATAAGATAATGAAATATTTCTCTACTGAATGTTTGCATGTCTAATCCATCAACATATTTAGAGAGATAAGAGCATCATCGTCGGAAGAATTCAACAATTCAAAGAGAATTTGTGTTACTAGGGTTGGTTCATAAATTGGGAAAGTATTGGTTAACGCTGAGAGCGTTCAAAGGCTTCCAGCGTTTACAGCGTTGAAGTGTTTTGTTTTAAAAAAGGTAAACTTTTTTATAAAAATGGGTACAAAATGCTTTTAAAAAGCTTCTTACAGGCAAGAAATGGGTAAAAATGGATAAAAATAGATAAAAGACAGTGACACGTGATTTACAAACAATTAATTGCAGTAATATTATTATCACTTATAAAGATCTAATAAGAATCTCTCCGTCATCATTCCTTGTTTTGTAGTAAATAGTAAAATACAATATGATTTTGAGAAATGAGAGGATCTAATCATAATTTATCAATCGAAGTATGTTTAATAATCCATGAAGAAGCAAATGCATTTTTAACATATCCCTCTGGTCATATGTATAGTTGTTAAAATCACTTTTGATTTTCTATTCTCTTTTCATCATCATCCGATTGTTTACTCAAAGTTTTGTAATATCTTTGAAAAGATTGTAGAGTGCTTTTTCAAGGAAGGTTTGGCTATTGACTTTGCTAATTCGTGATAAAGTGTAATGATAGTTAGGAATGGATTGAGTTGGACAATTTATTTATTGGAATTGTTACTTTCTTTGAAGTTTTTTAAGGCTTTTTTTGAAATATTTCATGTACTCTATTAAGTAATTACTTTTGGGATGATTTTTTTACAAGGGAATTGTGTTAGATGGAATATTTGGAATAATATTTGAACATTTGAGATGATTTTTATGCAACAATGCTTAAACGCTTTAATAACGCTTTAAGCGTTTTACTCTGTAACGTGATATGATTTGTGTGAAATGTCACAGGAAGTAAAAAATTCAAAAAGATGTCACATCTCAGGATAGAAAAAAACTTCTAAATTAGAATTTACAGTCAATATTTAACATTTGAACAAATTCTCTTGTAATTTTTCCAATTCCATAAAAAACAAAAAATAATTTGGAAAGACTAGCATGTAGTAAAAAGAGTATATACGCAATAATATAAATGGAATGACACGAGTTAAAAGAAATAGTGATAGACACTAAATTAGGATTTAGTAGACATCTACTCTTATTACAGAATGAATTATTACCAAAATTAAGAAGTTTTTAAAAGTTTCATTGCTTTTAAATTACTTTGAAAACTTGTTTGTTAAAAAATCCTCTCTTAATTGTATTTCTATTATATCGAAGAGGATATAATGATTTGAGATTAAGAGTTAAATTAAAAAAGAGTAAAATACACGCAAATGCTAAATGCATTTGTATTCTCATGAATATTGCAATCACACAATTAACTCTTTTAGTAAAATATCAAGAAACAGGGAAGCTCAAACCTGTCATTGAAAAATCATTCAAGTCAAAAAAGAAGAAGAGTTGAGATGTTTTTTTTACTATTTTGTATAAAATTAATTTTAAGAAGTTTGTTTATAGTTCGTGTGATTTCTTTATAGGGCTGAAAGGTTGAGGTACGGCAGATAAATTTTGTTTGCTTTTTCAATGAAAATGTTTTATCATACTAATTTTTCTCAAACATTTATTTGAAAGTTTCTTGGAAAAACTTAAATTTAAGTTTTTTACCATTATTATTAAATCAACTTTACGACTGTAAATCCAACTTCATACATTATATATTATATTAATCAATGTATTAGATGATTTGAGAGATTTAGCAAGCCTTCCACCAGAAAACTAAAATCTGTCATCGGCTTAGTCAAAAATTTCATAAAAATGCTCTTCAAAAAAATGCAAAATTTTCAAAAAATAGGCGTCAATCCACAAGTAAATTAAATTCAAATCTACCACAGGATTTATGATCATCAACTCAATTAAAATAAGGAAGGATTCTCCCTGCATTCCATTTACGTTTGGAAGTTTGTTAAAAAACTGCAATATACATTTTTGTGGAAGAAAAATACACAAAATAACTATTAGAAGATTCATTCCCTCACAAGGTTTCATCAACAGGAACACACAACTTATCTCAACTTACTTACTGCTTACTACTACTACCTCCTATCACTTACCACCACTACCTTAGATTTCAGAACGTAGAATTAAAGAAAAAAGGTAAAAAATACATTTTATGTTAATGGAATATCTTTGTTAACATAGTATTTAAAATTACAAAATAATCCAACTACTACCCTCATCCCTTATTATTATTGTAGAAACAAAGATTTATTACAAACTCCATCCTCCAAACTATTTTTCTCTCTCATTCCGTGTGTAATTTTAGTTAATCAAGCAAAAATAACAAAAAATAAGGAAGAACGTGATGACTTTCTGCAAGAGATACACGAGTCGTTTTACTATTTTTATTTACTTCGCTCTTTCATTGATGAAATGTATTTATTTGTGTAAATATTTATTTATGTGTAGGAATGCCCAATTTAGATTTTTTCTTTAAAAAAATAAATATTTTATTCTTAAAAGATTCTTTTCACTCCTGATAATAATTTATGATAAAGGTATAAGGAAGGCAGGTAATAATTTAGGTAAATGATTCAACTAGAGATTCAAGATTGAAATAATTTATTGAAAGATATTCAAAGATTCTCTTTTTATCTTTTAATTTTATTGCAACTTGTTTATTTGATTTTTTTTTGAAAATGTGTTATTTTTGCGTGTACAGTAGTAAATAGTTGCTATTTATTATTATCAATGATCACAAAAAATGCAAAGCTCTGAGAATAATATAATTACACCTACTTTGCAAGTTACAATTGCAACTCACACTTTTATATTTAGATTGAGCAATTTTATATTGTACACACTTTTTAAAGGAGGAATTGGTATTGAAAAGAAATTTGTACAGAAAAAATTATTGTTAAATCATGCGGAAGCCTTTTTTTCTCGATTAAAAGTGTTTTTGAAATGGGATTTATTTCAAAATCTTATGATATTTGAATGAGTCATGTGTTACACAGATAATAATTATTGTAAATTGAGTGTTGAGTCGGGTTATGAAATAATGATGTAAAGTTTAAAGATTTTTGTAAAAAAAACATATTTAATTGTCCAAATTTTATGAAATTTTATTGAGACTTTTGCCGACTCAAAAGAAGTAAGGAGTTTATTATTCGAGAGGAAAGAAAAAACTATCGAAAGGAATTTTTAAATGCTTTTTTAAGTGTAAAAAACATGATCTTAATGACTTTTAAGGTGTAGTATGGAATAGATTGCATGGGCTGTTGTGTGTGTGTGTAGCAAGTTTTGAAAGGAGGAATTAATTTTTTATACGTTTTTAGTTAGTATGGGTTTTTGATATGATTCGAACATTTAGACATTTTTAAGTTTTTAAAGTATCTTTTAACTACCTATATACTAGGTACGAAGGGAAACCTATGATTAAGTCTTAAAGTTGTTTGTTATTGTAAATTGAATCTATGGGTTATGTCATGGTGTATGGGGGTGATGGTGGATGTATTGTTGCATATGTGTCCAAGTCGTCGGAGATACAGAATCAAAAATAATAATAATAAAGCACTTTTTTATATTTCATTACAGTTAATAAGCATGTGGCTAGTTAGTTAAGTGCGTAATTTAGAGGTATAGGTGAGTTTAATAGGTTTTCGTAATTTTGATTAGATTCTGATAAAATGCGAGTTGTTTTATGTGAATAATGTGTGTAGTTATTGATGTGTGTATTGGGTATAGGTATATAAATGGAAGAAAAGGGTGGTGGTGGTTTTTTATGTGTATACTTCTAAGATGGTAATTTTTCTTAAATATTTAGTTGTTTGAATGAGTTCAAAGGAAATAAAGAGCTTGTCCTTAAGTGTGATTATGATTTGATGATTGAAAAAAGAGAATTAAAGATTGACTTGTAATTTTGCGTAATGTAAGAACTTGCAGTGGTTGGGAGTGATTAGATTAGATTTTGTGTATATGAATTAATTTTAATTTTAAATTAAAGGTAGTAGTAGTGGTGGTTCTGGTTCTGATAGAGTTGATGAATGGGGTAGTGACCTAGTTTTTATATTGTTAGGAATGAAGTGCGTGTGTCTACGTGCGTTTTGTGTGCGTGGAAGTATGTGACATCGAGAGATAATATGTCTTGTAATTATTAAAATGTTTGAGGTGGACATGGATTTTTTAATGATGTTTTTTGATATAGTATCATTTCTTATCGTGATATTATACATTTTTACCTTGATGTATTGTGTCTGTGTGGATAAGGCAGTTGTTGTTGGGAGTAGAAGGAATTAGTTTTTTAAAGGAGATTAGAATTGTTGCATGGAATTATTTAATTTGGGGCGGTGGAATGGGCTTTTTAAGGGTTGAAGGGGCAGTAAGGGTCGGAATTGTATTTTTAACGTTTGGAAACGGAGATTTTAATGAGTTTTAGACAAGTTTTTCCCTCTAAAACCATTAAAAACCATATCGTATTTTATGCATTTCAGTAGAATTGTATAACAAGATTTATAGACAAGCCCTTATTCTTTGACTAGTTTTTGAATACAACTTATGCAGTTATTAGATTACATATATGCATTTTCGTAATAACGAATTCCTACATGTTGTTTAGTGGTACAAGCTACTTTTATTGTCTTTTAAGTCTAATTTACCCAAATGTGGTTGACTTTTAAAATATCCTAGAGAGTTGAATAGGAGTGAGTTGATAATATACAAGATTATTTAATTTCATTGTATAAATAGGAATAACTCATTGTGTCTCACTCTCGGCATAAGTTTCTATTCAACTGTCTCTGATTTTGAAATGGGTTTGACAATTTGACAAGAGGGATGATGCTTACTTGATAGGATTGGGTGTCCAATTGGAAGAATACATGCTTCTTTATAGAATTATTATTATTAGTTATTAAATGCAATATTAAAATTATTTTTATAAATGGAAATGATTAGATGGTACCGAGAGATGATCTTCTTATACATATTAGAAACAATATAGAATGACGCCGAATTGAAAGAGGTAGAGGTGGACCATGATCTATTGACAAATCTAGGTTTAATTTTGAGAGATGACTTTCATCCCATTGAAGTAGTAGTAGCAAGAATAGTAAAAGTATCAAATGTACACAAAAGTGATTTGTGTAATCCTACAGAGATCAATTTGTATTCTATGAAAAGGAGTAGTAGTGGTAGTGGTGGTCATATTATTTTTGGACTCTATTCAACATTATATTTATTGTATTGAAGTATTATGAAATGCGAAATGATATATATTTAGGATGAGTGATTTCATCCATTGTATTGTGTTATTATATGATGTGTTGTCTAAGGATGGACTGTAATAGGTGGTAGTGGTAGTAGTGGTGGTCTTGGTATAAATATATTACAGGATTGGATTTAGATTGACTGAGAAAATGAAATGGGATGTATTTTTATTATTTTATGCCCTTGTGGGTCCTTGAAAATTTGATTATGATAAAAGTATATAATAGTAGTAGTTTTTTACCTTCTTCTTATTCAAGATTTCAATTCTCATTAACATCATCAGTTGAAATGATAAAAGTAGCAGTAGTGCCATTAAAAAGTACCATCGTCCCTCAGAGACTATGAATGATCCTATGTAATGTAGAAAGTGAAGTTTATATTTAGTAGATAGTGTTTTGCATTGTGTATTGGGTTTTTATTAGGAAAATTGCTAAGGGCTAGAGATGTTGATGACGATGATGCTGATGGAATATTTTATTAGTTTGAGATATTTGTTACAAAGTGACAAGTGTTTTGTATGTAGTGGAATGTATAAAAAACAAAATTATGCATCATCGTGTGTGGTTTAGAATGGAATTGTATTATTGGTGTGTGTGTGTGTGAATGTAAAAAGTTAGTATGAGTGAGAGGATTATATTTAAGGGAGAGGCCCTGGGTTTAATAATTATGTTTGAATAAAAAATAGGATTTAATAACCATACACACGTAGTAATGGAGTTTAGTTAAGTGTATGAATTAGGATATTGTCATTCATTGTTTTTGTTATTATTCAACCTGTCACTTTCTTTAATTGTACTTTTATGTTAATGTCATTTTTCATTAAATTGTAATGAATTTATAAAAAAGGCTTTATTGAAAGTAAGAGGGGGGATAATTGAGTGTTTTTAAGAGGTGTATAGGGTGGGTGGGTTTGAGTGTGATTTGAGGTTCTGGTGGAAATTTTACCGTTGTTTTGTGTTTTAAAAGCCCTCAGGGACAAAGTGACACATTTTAAACGCCTTTTAATAAAGGGATAGGTCGGGTCTTTTTAATATTCTTAATTTTTTAACTATTTTAACAAGAGTCATAAAACTTTTTACAGTTTTGGGTTTGTATGTATCTTTTTATTGATGTACAATTAAGATTTGAAGATTTTAGGTAACACCCTGTACTACATGCGTATCTCTAATTTACAACGAGACCGTGTGGGGTGGTCCGTGTCCTATGTCCTCAAAAATGCTAATAATGAGTAGTTTTTTATTAGTAAGAAGAAGAAGTGTAAGTAGATATAGGTTTTGAATCAATAGAGCGTTAATTGCATAAGGATTAACTTTTGTATAAAAAGTATCTATTCATAAAAGATTTAAAGGGATGATGCTTTAAATTTTTTGAAGGATTAATTTTTTAAAAAGAATTATTATTATTTTGTTCGTATTTAAGCTTCTTAAGATGATGATGAGACGGAAGGGTGTGTTTGGGTTTACATTTGTAGTTCTTTCTTAACATTTTGCATGCAAACCTAGAGCTCATTTAAGATTGAGTATTGTGAATAATGTAGTTAAAATTAATATTTTACATTTTTTAACTGTCGTCTTAAAAAGTTTAAAGAGATTTACTACTTCTGTGTGTAATTGCAATTTGTTAAATTATTCTAATTGTACTTCTTGATGAAGAACAATACAAAGAGGGAGGAGGGATAATAATATATAAGTTGGATGGATTAGTCATTGTTAAAGATTTTTTTTAAAGGTATAAACTATGTTGCTACTGATGATTGTGATGATGAGGGTTCTTGGAATGGTTTGAGATTAATAATATGAGAAAAAATTCAGATGCAGTTTTTTGTAATATTGTGTGTAATTATAATTACTCTTCTAGGTAGTATTAGTATTTATTACAATGTTGTTTAGCATTTTAACATTTAAGTGAATTTTGTAGTATTTTTGTGGGATTGTAAATGCACACAAGTCTTTATTAACTTTAGAGCTTCTGGTATTACAATGTTACAGAATTCTTAGTTTGTATGATGATTTTGTATTCATTTAAATAAATTTTGTATACAAAAGTGTACAAGAACTGTGTGTTTGTACTCATCTAGAAGAAGTTAGCGAGGTAGTGTTTATTAAAAATGATGGTATGAGTCACTTTTTAGAGCTACTATGGTGTTTTTTTGTTTTTTAAAATTAATTTTTAATAAACCATGGGGAGATAATTTTGGAAAATCCAAAGCTTTATCTTGTATTATTTACAAGAAAGAGTTTACTCTCAGGATTTATGCACAAACCAATGTAATAATAAAATTGTAAAGGTTCAAAGCAATTAAATCTACATGAAAGATTACATGGGTTAGGTTAGTTTTAACAAAGGTTCTAGTTGAGTTAATTTGTAATTATTTATTTCATTTTCCATTCAACCAACCACATTGAGCTATGTAACTACTTACACTTTTTCTGTCGGCTTATTAACTAAACTACTTAAAATATTACAGTACACAATACAATACTAGAGTAAAACTATGTACAGAGTTACTGTGATAGTTAATATAAGCAAGCAAAAACTGATCTTGACTTGACTGTTTGTCAGTGCGAATATAATTATAGGGAGATAATGTATAGTTACATAAAGAAATGGAATTTGCATTCATTTTAAAATACAAATTAGAGCTGAGTTGTTGTTCTATGTGCTGTATGAATGCTTATGGTTTCATGGAGAGAGAGGTGTATTTAATTTGTTTATTCCATTGTATTCTTTAAGGTGAAGGTGCGTTTGTAAATTGTGGTGTGATTTTAATAAAGAATTTTTTAAAGGGAAAATAGGATTTTAGTATGAAGGAAATGTCAGAAAGGGTAACACCGGATATGGTTTCGGGTAAAACTTGAAAAGTCTCGGTCTTTACTACGTTTTTTAATTCAATAATTGAAATCCCACCGAAAACAAAGCTAATTTTACTTCTACATAATTTGTAATCCCAAAATTCGTAAGTCTCGAGATAAGTCCATAAGCAAATTCGGTACAGCACTCACTACTTACTACACACTAAAGAATATTATCTAATTCTATTTTGTTTTATTCTTGTATTCAATATTCATTAATATTGCATTTTGGATGAATAGGGTGCGTCTGACTTACAACTGACATACTGAATGGATGGAAGGAAGGACAAATTATTTGTTTAGAAAA
>JAQGAA010002834.1:0-11903 GCA_034696425.1 Isotoma viridis
AAATAACTTTACAGCTACATGTGTAAATAATGGGCTAGTAAAGTAATTAAAAAGGAATTATAACAAAAAACACAGATTATATGCATAAGTGTAACGGGATAACTTTACATATGTTTTTTCATTTGCAAAACCATTCAGGAATTTAAAAAATTACATTAATTGAAAGATCGAACTTTAATCTAGCTGTGAAACTTGTAATCATCATGGTCATTAAGAACTCTCTTGTACTAAATAGCCTTTATATATAGCATACTACAACAATAAAAGCTTAAAGATAGATGACTTTAGTCCAAAAATGCCAAAAAAAACACAACAAACATTATATATTATTTAAAAAGTAGAAAAATGTATCATGTAGGAAAAAACAAACCGATTGAATAGCAATTCTTTGTACACAGTGGGTGTGTTTCTACTATACTCCTCACATTTTGAACTTCATTTACGCTTCACGCCTACATGGCTATCTGCTCTCGTAAGTGCAAAATCATCTAACATATTACACTCACGGATTAGGTGAAGTTTAATTAATTATCATCGGTTTTGTACATTTCTTTAATTAACAAGTACACTAAATCTATAATATTATATATAGGTAAAGCTTATTCAGTTCATTTCATCTTATTTGCTCTTATTAAGTTTCCTTCAGTAGAGTATGAAGGGTATTTTCTGTAGAATTTATTACATGATCAAGTCAACAGTTAATTAAATACATGCGGTTTTTATAAAGTTGATTTAAAGATGATATTTTTGGTTAAACAATAGTTAAGGTAGATAGGAGGTTTAAAATGACAAATTTTACTACGTTTGTGACCATTTTTGTATCAAGTATTCGTGTGATTCAATGAGATGAGTAAAATAGTGGTGATGAGAAGCAGCATTGTCGTGGTTTGATTATCTTCGTTTTACTCATTGTTCATGGGAGTCTGGGTTTTAGGGTTCTACGAAAATGCAATCTGTTATCCCATGAAATTATATATTGTGGTTGTTTTTAGTTCAATTTTAATTCAGAAAGAGGTAATCAGATCAAACAAGTGTATGTGTGTCCGAAGAAATTCAAAGTACTGAGGGATTTATGTTCATTATGTCCCAGATTTTTCCATGTGCTTTATTTTATATTGCAATTCATGGTGACAGTTCATTCGTAACACTTCTTGGAAGTGAGTAAACTCATTAAGGTCTTAATGGAACAAATTAATGTAATTTTAAAGCTCGAGTTGGTCCCATTCATTATTTCTGTTACACTCCAGAGTTGCGAACGCTTGTGGTTTTGGTGAGTGTTAATTTGGATGGGACAAATTTCTTGGAACTAGGAATAAAATATCTCCTAGGGTAAGTATTTTCAGCATGGGATACTAATCCAGTTGTTTTAATAAAATTGTAGAGGCATATAAGAATATAAATTGCGTCGTGTGTTTACATTTTCTTTGGTTCAAGGCAGGGTAAAATTTTTGTAAAAAAATACCAGATTTTCGGATAATTTTGATTTAGTTCAAAATTTCAAATATTCTACGAGAAATTAAGATTCATTTATTTATTAAATATTTTATTTGCTGAAACATGTTATCATATAATATTATAGTAACTTTTTGCTATCCTTGATAATTTTGTTTCACTTTGATTTCAACAAACTTTATAGGCTTGTATTGTCATGATTATGTTAATGAGTTTTATGGCTATTATTCTTATCTATACCCCTGTAGTGACCCTAATTAATTACCTTGGACCCTTTTCAACTTAAATACGTACACACGAAACCCCTTTAAAGCTTGAATAATGTCATGCTAATTATGATTGATATTTTTTGTGGATTCCTTAATTGCAAACTTTTAAAAAACCCCAACTGTTTAAAAAGCAATAAAATATGTTAAATTCCAAAATAATCGTTTTAAACAACTTGAAAGAGACATTTCCAGATTAATTATTTACCATGCATATCTGAAATTTCAGTGTCGCTCCTCTCTGCTTTACTCTGCAACGCTTGCATTATTTGCTCATTTTCAGTTCCATCATCTCATCAGTCATCAATAACGATAACTGACATCCCTCAGCACTAATAATTTAAGAGACAACACGAGATAATTAAGAAAATGTATACTTCAGTGACTAAATGCTTTCATTTTAGCTTAATGAAACGACATAATTAAAAATAATCCCCAAACTAAATTTAATTAAGACTCAAAGGTTACTGAACTCTTTTAAAAACTTTAATAAATTAATTAAAAATGCACCCCCTCTCATTCAATGAAGTTTGCCACTCAAGCAAAAAATTTCTAACGCTTGTTTCAACTCCTATCATCAAATTAACTGATTTAATGAAAAACGATAAAACACAGGTAACCCGATACGAAGAATGATATTTAATAAACTAAAAGTAATAAACTAATTAACAGTAATTGCTAACTAGTATATATTAGCTATCAAATAAAAATGTTAATTATTGTAAAAAACCTAGATGTTACCGGATTTGCATGTGCACTTGCCAAAAATTGAATCCTATTCTATTCCCTTATTATGCATATTAGATAGCATTTTTTTAAACTTACATTACGGCAGGTTTCATAAACAGCTATAACAAACAGCTATAATAAATATGTTCTCGACCCTTTTTATCTTGTATCAGATATCAATAAATTACATTGCTTGCTATTGAACTTATTTATAGTGTTATTTCTTGTCGACTATTCCGTATACAAAACTGTATCATCATAATTTATCATTTTACATTAGCAACACACCGGCTAAGAGTAAGATAATCATACTTTAGTACACATTTCTATAAATGGGCATCACTCCAACTATTGAAAATGATTAAAGGAATAAATTATTTCCGATACGATGTAATCTTTTAAGATTAAGAACAGTAATTAATAATGTCGATCACTAATACACAAAACCTTTTTCATGTCGGGTTTATAACAATCTCATTAAGTCCTGTATTTTTTGGATAATGCTTTTTTCATGTGTATAAAACAAGCTAATTTTATAATCAGATCGATGCCACTGCTAATTAAACAAGCTAAATGAGATTCTGACATTCAAGAGAAGTGTTTGTGTGTGTGTGTGCCAAGTGCCGCAGACATGTATTTTTTGTAGTTTACATTTTAATTTATAATTTATACTATAATTAACCTTAGCATTTAAAATTTTGTAGATGATTTTGATTAGGTATTTTATCTCTGTGTGTGCAGTGTTATATACAAAGGCACATGCTACTCTGACAACTTTTTTTTGGCTTTTGGCATTGAAATTATCAAGACTGGCCAACCCAACCATGTTATGTTAAACCGGAAAAATTTTACTTTTTAATGTAATATGTAATAATAATATATTACTTAACCTTATTAGTAAACTACACTTAATCTTTATAATGACTTGAATATTCTTTTATAAATGATTCAAGTGGGACATGTAAAAGTCCTAAATATTGATTTCAGGTCGATGTAATTGAATAGATTTATGAAGGTGAACATTTTACATGAAGCAATTTTTCTCTAAAGTTATACAAGTATTTGCATAAGCAAAGTTTGAAACTGTGAATAAACTCTTAATTAATTCTCTAAAAGAAATTCATCAGAATACTTAGCGAATCCTATTGCATACGAATAGATAAAACTTTTATTGAATAAAATCTGTTGTAGTTGTATAAAAATAATCCATTTCACACGAAATAAAACTTCTGTTTTATTGCTTTTGTCTACATTTAAACCTTTTGTGAATAAGATTTTTATGTAATATGAGTTTTACGACCTCTGGCTTCTAATTTGTAATAGATTTAGGTAATTTCTATTTAACATTATACAAAGAGATTAATCAAGGATGTCATAACTTAATTTTGTGTAGATTGAAAATTAATGAGGCACTGCTTTTACAGCTCTTTTCATTACCTTTGTCATAAGAGAAAGAAAATCCTCGTAATTATTTACGACCTCCCCCCACCACCACCAGCTAAAAATATAACGCTCTCTGTTCTTTCAATATTAAGCTTCCTTTCTACTTCCTATATCATCATCATTTTGGTGGAAAATTTGGCTTGAAAAACGTCATTTCAATTAAATAATATAATTATAAGTCCATTCGAGTCTTTATGCCCATAAGAATCAACATCATCACTACCAACCATCCATTCAATAAACTCTTTTAAGCTTTCAATATATTCATCAATTTATTCTTTCTCCAGCGTAATGATGTGAGTGTAATGAAGGGCACAAAGCTACAAAAATAAATTCCTCATTTTCTACTCTTTTGTAATTTTAATTCAATTAAAATACATATTCACAGAAGAACCTACCCATTTTACTAGAATAATAATAATTCACTGGAATAATAATTATTACCTAGCCCCACCTAACCATACCTTCGTTTATTACAAGAGAGACTTGTATTAAATACGGGCTTTTGGCTCATTCAGTTTTATTTCTTTTTATGTAATTAGCAATTTCTTATAAGCGTTCAGTTCCTTCTTTGATATCGGAAACGATTTTATACAAGGCACTACTACTTTCCTCGGTTGATATTTAAATTCCAGGAAGTCCAGGACACAAATTTCTAGAGTAATCATACCAAATTTGTTATTTATGCAAGAAATTTAATATTGATTATAGCATAGAATTCCTTTGAACAATTACTCTGTATTCATTTTACTGAATATGAGCTAACTCTTGAATAACTATTTTATAATTATCTATCATACGAGAAACTTTTATATAAAAGCGCCACCACTATGGAAATAACATACTAAACTTCACAAACTTCAACTAAATTGTTTGCCCAAAACGATAATATTTCTTAAATCTCAAATTTTATCAAACATTCAAAAAGAAAACGCTACACACTTTTTAAAAGTTCAAGCCAAAACAGAAAAACTCTACCTATTTAGAATGTAACTCTTGCCAAGGCGTCCAAGACATTAAAAAAACTCATAAAATTTCATTAATAAAATACAGGCAGCCAATAATAAATAGCAATAATTATTATAATCATAATTATTATGCTCTCGATTTAAATAGAACATGTGTGTAATCTTACAATTGAAAAACTATAATATTGAATACTAATTGAACCAATTATGCTATAATTTTATCAAAATCAAGGTTTCCCATCTAATTAGTACTAAATATAGAAGAATAACCTTAATTTTAACGATTAACCTTTCAAATTAAATTACTTAAATATTTCACCTCGCAATTTATTAACTTCATTGATTATAAATCTAACTATTACGATCTAAATGTTAGATCAGACGGAGGAAACTACACAATTTATAATAATACTTAATTATTGACCTCTATACGTGATGATGCTGATGTTGGATAACTGATTTTATTACAAAGGATGAAAAAAATGCTCTAGACTTTGCTTCTACCTTTAATCTCAAATCTCACCTAAGAAGAGATGATTGTTTACAATTATTATTATAAATTTAGGCATAGTTACACAATTTGGTATTATCCCAACTACAAGTACAACTACTACTCCTACTAGTCTAGTAGGTAATAACTGATTTTTTATATACCGTTTCATTTTTAAGGAAGTGCAACATAATTTTTATCTAAGAATCTTCTATGTAAGTTTGCACGTGTAACCAAAAATAAATCATAAATTCTCCTACATAAATCGCACCTATTTGAAATAAAGGTTACAATTGATTATAACGTTTCCAATGAATTTTTACACTAGTTATCCATATTATTTTCTATAATATTTTTATTCTTATTTTGTGTGCTTAACCGTGTAGCCATATACAGCATAAGCTATAACATAATACAATGTTCAAGCACCATCATCACCAGGTTATTCTGTACAAGGCCTTTAATCTCTTTTACAAATAGAGGTTTCCTCTCTTTAAAAATAAATCTTACGGATGGTAACATCCAAAAAGAAAATTCAGGAAGAAGAAAAAAATCTACTTTTTTTATTTCATTTTGAACTTACGATTTTGAAATTTTTATGGCATTGGGTATCCAACACAGTTATTAAATTATTATTTCTTTAAACTCAACTACAATGAAATATATAAAAATTCACCTGAAACACAATATAATAATGCAGTATTATTATTACTACTATTATTATTACCTTGTTCCAGTGACTGGGAAAGATGAACCATATCACCTTTCCTACAATTTTAAACAATATATACTACACACACTACTACTCTATATAACATTAATAAGGCAATAGAGTCTTAAAAGTCAAGTCAAAACACTTTTATGCTTTGCGATACCATTCAAGATTATTAACAGTTAGACATTCAAACAATATATAATGGAGAAAGCACTCAACCAAAGGTTTTAATCTATCATCTCTTCTCCTTGTATTATTCTTTAGTAAAAAAAAAAAGTCTTCTTTAACTCTTTAACTATAATCATCATTTTTATAAAAGTGTAACAAAACTATACAAAAGATTATTAATAATTCATCCCTAGCATTTTTTTAGAAAGAATGTTTCATCTCTTAATTTTCTTGACCAAGGTAATAACATTATTACTATATTATCATCAAAAGGATGATGAGCACAGGGTTAGAGTTTTGTAAGTAAACCGTTCACTTAAATTTTCTATCTTGAACAAATTAACCGAGTTAAAAAGCATAATATAAATCAAAATACGAGACTAATTGTAAAGTCGTATTATTATTATTCCTTACTAACTTCAATACCAAATACCACCACTACCATAATTTATATTCTCATCTCATCTCATCTCATTCCATATTAAAAATTTATAATAAAAAAACCATTAAAAAAATATCTTCGATTCGTTCTCTAAATCTTGTACTTACTTACTTACACACACACACACACAACGTTTTTTACCCAATTATAATACGATAATAAAAATTTAAACCAGGCATCATCATTCGCTAACTCATACGCGTGCGAGAGCGTGAGGTGAGATTACATTAAAATGTCAGTAACATAGCTATTTTATCGCTAACAGCAGAACAATTATAAAGCAATGGATTCATACAAGAAAGGAATGATTATGGTATCATAAAAATGATTTGAAAATCATTTGTAAATTTTACTTTAGTTTCTTTTCAGATTTAACTACATAGTTTTATTTATGATACTACCACACAGTAATAATAATATTACATATAATGCAATGCTTATATACAACCACACACTCGCCACCAATAGTGGCAAAAGTTTACTCTTACCTGTTTTGTAGGTGTCTAAATTAATCTTAAGAATAATATATCATCATAAGTGTATAAAATATTACTAATCATTTCTATCGCTTTACTTACAAATCGTTTTGATTTGCTTTCGATAATTTCTTGTTTTGATGAACTGATAGTAGTAGAACTTTTAGTGAGGTTAATGATCATCACTATATATTATTCTTTTTATTATAGGGAGCAATATAATAATTAGAAAAAGTGAATAATACTTTTCCTTACTGTATATAATATTATTATTCTTTTATTATTTATTTACTATTATTTATTATTATTATTATTATTGCTATTATTTATACAAGTATGAGGTATCGGTCTCAAGTTTGAAAAGTTTATTGTATTATCCAACAACAACACAATTACGTGTGTAGTTAACAATAAAACACTTTGTGGTTTATGTAGGTAAGTGTAACCATTTATGACAATGCGTGCAATGCACTTAACATTATTTACTCTGTGTGTAAAAAAGTAATAAATTTTATGAAATTTAATAAAGATCCAACTAAAACTATACCTATTTTTTACTCTATCCTTAAGTCTCTACAAATATGTCTGTGTGTACAAAACTAAGCACAAAACTATTAACTCAGGTAATACCTTATTGGGTTACTAATGATATTTCACAAAAATGCGTACTTACGGATTATTTGAACCATATATTAAATTGCATCGCATGGCTGGACGGCTTTCACACTTGGCCTGGCCTAACAACCTAACCTAAAGTGCAACCTTATACACACATACAGAAGAGTTATCAAAGAAACACTAACAATCAACCGTATATTATATACACTCACTCATCTCATATACTTTACAAAAATGCTAACCATCTTAAGTAGAAATTGCAAATTTAAAAAAAAAACCAAGTCAGCATAACTATATCTCCTTTGCAAGAATAATAATAATAATAATATTTTATATGTGTTACTCTAACTAACTAACTGTATGAAAGTATAAAAAACTAATACATTTTTTTTTGCAAAACTTAATACAAAATAAAATAAAAGCTACTGAAGTGATTGCATTGTTGTAAGCAGCTTATCGAGAAAGAAGTATAAAGTAAATGGCTCTGTTATACAGTCTTCTCTTATGATCATCAGTAAAGGTTCAGTTCTGATCTCGTCTTATTGTCTATATAGAGAAATAGATAGGATTATTATTTGATGATACGAATACTAATACTCTGAATGAAAATTTAGGCATATGCACACACACACATATATTCTTATGGTAAAAAGAGAGTATTCCTAAAAGTTACCTTTGTGTTCCTATAAAAAAAAGTTCATGTTCACAATTACACATTATAAAGGTGAAAGCAAAGGAATATGATATTATTATATTCTTTAAGAGTTAATACAATGCAATAAGCTAATGATGATGATGATGATATGATGCACACTATATACACACACAAGTCTTGTATATATGATGCTACACAGAATTAAAACTATTATTATTCTTATGCTACATTTACCTGTATTAGCTAACGGGTGTGAACTCAACGTTTATTTAATCTAGAGATTTTTTTGAGACTTTTTTGAGAGAAGAGAATCAAAAGGCTAAACAAAGTTAAAAACCCTTTAATCCTTTAGAGATAGAAGATAGATAGACAAACACACAGTAGAAGAGTTAATAATAATATTTTACCTGAAGAAGCATAAAGCATGTAAGAGAGTACAAAATAACAACTGGGATGATAGGTGATAATAAGGCTAGACCTTTTGTCTACATTTTCTATTTGGCTTGTATCAAATCACACCAAAAAGGGAGGAGGTCTAATAAACCTAATCATAATCAGGAGCAAATTGAACTTATAATATAACACAATACAATATAGTTTAATACACGCTTGGAATAAAAAAATGAATCTTGATTTCTATATATACTACCTATTACTACTGAACTACTGCTAGACATTATATAGATTCAATATATTATTCCAATCCATTAATATCTGTTTTAAACTTGTATGTGCTAATGTGTACTACAGTTTATAGATTAGTTTAGTTTAGTCTGTCAAGGACTAACTATCTGTGTTGAATTTAGTTGAGAGTTAACTTCATCAGTTTTTAGTGCTATCAGTTAAGAAGATAGTAAATGTGTGTAGTAGTAGTTGTAGTAGAAACCTTATCATTTAAAAGGTGATTGATTAAAAGTTTTATAAATGCAAGTGGTAAAGAAAAGAGAAAAAAACCTTTGATGACATTGTTTATAATTGTGTATATTGTGTAAAAGAGTAATTGAAGCTTCAGGGAGGTTTACCCTTCTTTGACAGTGTTAACTTTGATAGTGAAACCTTCGATTGGGATTGGAAGGTTAAATTAAAAGGTAATAAGATAATCTTTTTTGGTGGTGAGACAAGTTTAGAATAGGATTTGAAACTGAAATAGAAAAAGTGATATATAGTATATACTGTGGTAGTATGTATTTGTGGTGGTTTGGGTTTTATATAGGGAGATGAGATTTATCTTATGAGTACAAGTGTGATTGATAAATCTAGAAGGATTTTAGGCAAGTCATTTTCATGCTTGTAACGAAATTAAGTGTGGATTAGTGACAGATTGACTTAGTTCACACAAACAAATCTTAAAGAGTATTGTAAATGTTATAGAGTACAAGTGCCGTGACAAGTGCCCTTTGTTCCTTGTAATGAACTGGTTCAATAAACAATCACAATAGGAGGAACTGTCTTCAGCTTTGGGATTCATGAAATAATACATTTTTGATATAAAAGAGAAGAAAACTTTTTTTGGGATGAAAAGTATGGAAAAAACATTTTCTATTCAAGGATTAACACCTTATTGGATAAAAGTGTGCTGTTTTCATTCTTTGTGGAATGTAATTATTATTATTACTAAGGCAGAATCATATTAGAGATTGACAGACAAGGATTTATCTTCATTTTTAAGCATTTCTCGCAGAATGGATCAATTTGATCCTTGTAATAAAAATATTGCTTTTATTATACCTGCTGACCTTTCGTACTTTTCTATGATAATACAAGGAATTTCATCAACAATACCAGCCATTGTTAAAAATACAAGTATCAACTCTAATTCAAAATTCACTTCTGAAAAATTACTAAGACTTTTTATAAATTATCGTCTCCAGTTCAAACGTTATCTTCACTTTTGTTTCATTGTGAAAATTGGAATCTTTTTTGTATCCTTGTTAAAATTAGCTCCAGTTTACAAATAACGTTTCCCTATTATCATCACACCCACTCACCATTACGCATTAACTCTGAACAAGCTTCAAAAGTTTTTTGTGTACAATCTTTAGTCAATTTGATATCTTCAACCTTGATATTCTCCAAAAAAAGGCTAATTTAAAGTTAGAAGATCACGAGGAAAAGTAAAAAGACTTCTCATCAGTACCCACACCATCGCCATTGACATTTATTACCAAGTGTTGCGTGTACATAATGTAACAAGTGTTATTAAATAATCATGTTCGTTTTTCTTGGGACCAAGGAACATATACTGAACATTATTACAGACTTTTTTAAAGAATAAACGAGAAAATAAAAGATAAAATGACATCACAATAGAGTATAAAATTATGTCTCTATTAAGCATCAAATTCATAATGTACGCAAACATAGTAAATATGTTCAAGATGAATGATTCTCATCATAGTAAATTATAAACGAGCTTCAAATAATGCAATTTCCTCCGATATCAAATTCTTAAACAAGTTCCATGAACAAATGAACCACCCCCGCCTATTAACTTGTTTTTTACCCAATTTTCTCTTTTGTTACTAAATTATTTCAAAAGTGTGTTGCCTTTTTGTAGCTACTAATTCTTTGTATTTATAGTAAAGAAAAAATCACAAAGTCATCAAATGGGTGCAAAGGATGTTTTCACAAATCCGCAGTTTTGTCCGGGACGAAATATCACAAGTAGTAGTGCTAATAATACCAACACAAGCTTACTACTAGGTGATGGTGGTGGACTTTCTACAAATGCTACTCCAATATCCATAATGAAGTCTCCAAGTTCTTTAGTCAACATTAATAAAACTAATAACAATCTGAACACAAGTACGAGTATAAATTGCTCTAAAAATTGTAGTAGTAATGCAAGTAACTCTAGTAATAATACAAATACAAATAACATGTGTGGAGATTTACCCGAAGTGCCTAATTTCATGGAGGAAGAATGGCATCAAAAATACGCTTTTATCATAGGACTTTTACGGAAACCTCATTCTGTCCTTGTGAAAGAGAGCTTGAGTCGAGAACAGGAGAAACTAGTGGAAAAGCTAAATGCATACCGACTAGAACGGAATTTAGTGAGGGATAGCATCTCCAAACATTTACAGAATGGGTAAGGGATTAATTAAACACCTATATGTTTTCTTATAGTTTAGTGTTTACTTTATAATTTACATTTGAGTCTGTCTGTTATCTTTCCAATCACTAAAGAGTCCTATGAGATTTATTTTAGTTTGGGTGGTTAATTTGTTCATTTTCTATTAATGAATTTAAGCTCCTTCCAGCTTTTACTTGGATTTAGAAGGAACAAACGCACTTTGAAACATGTCACAATCTCTGCCCTGTTACTTTGACTTATATAAGGGTAAATATGAGTCAATGGTGTTTCTCATCTCTATAATTAGAGTTCTAAAGTTTTTACTTACTTTTGATGCGAAGTAGCTTACATAGTATAGTTTATTTATAAACAATTTCCTTGAGAGTATTCTTAATCCGATTTTGA
>JAQGAA010002835.1:0-11903 GCA_034696425.1 Isotoma viridis
ATTGATTAATTACAACTTTTAATCTTTTCTTGTCATTTTCATTCATTTGAATTTTACTACGATGATTTCACAAATATGATATTTTACACTCTCTATAGTCAAGGACAATAATGACATAACCAAGAATATGGTAAATCTACAAAATCATGCTTTGTATCATGACATATGCGAAAGATATTTTAAGAAATGTCACAGCGACAGGGTGGTGGTAAAATTAGCTTTAGAATTGTTCGACCACAATCAAACAAATCTTGTCACCGTGTTTTTCATCCCTCTGGATTTGCATTATATTTCAAGAATACAAAATATTAAACGCAGAGTTAATTGATTCATAAGAACTTTGCATCTTTTCATGTCATTTCCATATATTATACTTCCTTCATTTAGATGGTTGTAAGCTCATTTTTAGGCTTACGTCAAACACCAAAAATCAATCTCTGCTCCACGTGGTGTTCTACACATTTTCCGTATTCTTTATTTTATGACAAATCTTGGCATTTTCATATTAAAAATTAGACATCAAAAGAGCTATGATATTTAACCTATTTATTCCGTGTTTGCATACAACACGTCAAGGCAAAAACAATTTAATTCTGATTATGATTGCAATCTACATAAAAATGCTCACCTTCAGTTTCAGTAAAGGTTAAAAATGTAGACATTTCTTTTTGTTTTTACCATTATAGCTTTAGATAGAACTTTGAGTTATTAAAAACTTTTAATAACGTTTTGTAATTTTTAATGAAAAAAAGTAATAACAAACGATAGAGAAACCCCTTTAAATTAAATCTTTCCTATTTTTTAGCAAAACATTAATTGCTTTCCTGTTACATTTTTTGGCAATTACAATTCAGTCCAATAATACTTGATGTGTGTTCTTTTTTAAACATGAATTGACTGCATTTACAATAACAATTTTCTTATACCAAAGTCCTTGTTTTAGAACAGAATGGAAGCCGAAAGCGTTACCCCCATATTACTCCAAATGTCGTCAATTTCATTCCCTTATTTTTTCACAACAAGAATAAAAGTACATTTCCCAGCGTTGCTTTTCTGTAAGTTTTGGAGTTGCAAGTAATAATAAGTGAATTTAAATTTCCATGTTGAAGATGGACAACCACCGTTAACTACCTACCACTTAGTGGAGTTCCGAGTACAGGTAGCATAGTAGCCTGTAGTGAAAGACTAACAAGAAAGAATACGTTGGTATACGGAAGGATGTTATTAGAATGTTTTATGTGATTTCATCAGAACTCACTCTCTGAACTTAAAATAATCACATTATTTCACTCATAACTTCATTCCCCTTAAATAACTCAATCGATTCAACTACAACCTTCCATAATAAAGGTTCAATCTAGATAATAATATCAATTCTGAAAAGTTCTACAATTCTACAACTTTCCCCCAAAATATAAATATCCATGAATTTTCTTTCGCGTACTTAAAAATCTACAAATGAATGTTTTCAAACAACATAAATTCCTGTAAAACAACCCATTACCTTATGATAACTGCTCTCCAAAATCAAAATGATTATAAAAAGCCCCAACTCTAGCTTTTAGATTCAGTTAAGGTTGATCAATAGGGAGAAAGTTTTTATTCCTCGTTGATGATATTATAGAATAGAAATGGTAACTCTTGGATGGGTAAACAATTTAATTAGAGTGAAAAGTTCATTACTCAGCCACGACCACCACTTCTGCTCCTATTACTCCTACCAGACTTCCATTCTCCCACCAACCACCATCAAAATCTAAGAAAGCCAACTACCTACTACCGTTACAATTATTAGGTAAAGTAGCATCACAGCAGCCTTTAGAAATCTATGCGAGATCATTACTCAAATATTAATATCAAACTACTTCTACTCTACACACTTTTATGCATAACATAAAACAGTAGTAGGCATTTTCAAATTGCCTGTCAAAATTCTCATTAAAGAAAAACTCCATTCAGCCAAAAAATGATTGATCCCTTTTCTTACGTAAGTGAGCTCACCTAATCTCATCTTTAGAGTTAACTCACTCTTTCTCAAGGTAAGATGAGAGTTGTATATGCATAATTCAGACTCATTTCACTTCATTCACAAATACTTACTACTACTACTGGCATATACAGTATAGACACACGGGGATAGATCCTTGGGAAACAATAAAATCCTATTACATGTATTCAATTGAATAATAGATAGAACCCATTTCCTTCCTCAATTGAATATTGAATTTTATTTCACTTTCACTACACACACTGCAATGAATACTTAAGCATTTAGCTAAAACTTCTTATAGCTAAAAAACTCCAAGAGAGTGTTTCTTTTTCGTTCTTCGTCTATTGTATTGGTTTCAACTTACTGTTATTTTAATCAATCAGACATCATTAGGATTAATTTCGTTTAAAATATACGATCGGGTTTGTTTTAACTTTTGTTCTTTCTAGAACGACATGATTTCTGCAATTTGTTCTTTCCTTTTTTGGCAATATTTGTTTTGGCAAGCAATATTAGAAACGATAATGAAAACATATACAGCATGCAGACTTACTAATAATTAGCTAAAGATAATTTTAGTAGTTCAAACAAATTTCATTGACCAATGACCACTCATAAACTCTGAAGAAATGGACAGCGACTCTGACAACGACTCACCTACCACTAATGCTAATAAATCATCTAAGCATTTATTTAACGAAACGGTAATATAATATTTAATGCATAGCATTTTTTTAAAACAACTATGGTTAATGCAATATCAAGGTAAAATATTAAATTCTAAATCTCCCTATACAACTTTCTCTTTACGGTCATCAAAACTCAAACTAATATAAGCAACTCATATTGTTTTAATAAGTTACAGGCATATTATTATATTAAGTCAGTCAAACATCAATGGACAAATGTTGATTGTGAAATAAAAATAAAACTTTCTTCATATTATGCATGAAGCAAGTTCTATTTCTAATTCCATCATCGAAGCTTTTATAGTGTTTAGTAACTTAAAATGGCAACAGTATGCCTATTTTAGCACAAAGAGATTAAAACTTTAAAAATTGTCAATGGTCAATACTTAAATTCGAGAACCGAAAGCTTAAATACCTAACCGTTTTATTTACAAAGGGTGCCGTTGGGAAACTTGAAGTAAATTTAAAAACAAAATCATAAATTTAAATACAATTTAACTTAATGTTAAATTAAGTGTTAAACTAACCCTAGCATAACAACAAAAGAGACAAAGATACATAAAACAACATGTAATAAAAGACTCTAGCAAAGAAAATTCATTGTAATTGGTCACAGGTTACATAAGCCCTTTTCCTTAACGTACATGGAACATGCTTGCAAAGGGAATAGAATATTAAACAAATTATAAAGAGTTTCTGGACTCTCTGTATAATTTGTATTTCCTTTGAAAACTTTAATTAATCTTGTTCACTCTGTTACTCTTACTCTGTTTATAATTTCCAAGTAAATGAGATTAACTAACCTAACTCAGAGGCTACTTTGTGTACTTCTCAGGTACATAAATAAATGTAAGTAAAAAACATTTACTAATTTACATGCAAATGAGACAATAAGGAAATAACATGAGTATGGTGAAAGGCTAACGAATTACTTTCGTTTTGATGAGTTTTTGATTCTCTTGTTTCGCCCTGCTTACTGCTTGTTTTTGTTACATTTTCTAAGGGCTGTTTTTTGCTTTTCTCAGAACCAGAGAATTAATTCAGGTCGTAGTATAAGAATGGTTCATAAATTATTCAAGAAAATTTAAAACGTTTGTTTGTCAGAACAAACCTCCTACAGGCTTTATTTAAAAAGGTTAAAGGTCAAAAGGCGTCAGGTTGGCCTTTAAGTGTCTGTCGTCAGCTATGCCCTTGATGACCTTAAGTGTCTAAAAAGCATCTAAAGTCCACCCCAATCTCATATCTTAAGTAAGTCCCACTTCAGTCCAAACTTTATGAACATTTCCTAGTCTGAATCTACTTCTACTGTTCAAGTGGCACTCACTCAAGTACATCTCTCACTCAAGCATTTCTCAAGGGAATCCCATCACCATCAAAACAACAATTCTTTGTTTCAAGCACAAAAAGGAAAATAGGTAGTGTATAGTAGATGCAGACGGATTTACCGGATTACCCGCATTAAATTACGAGACCAGACTTGATGACGGAGTCACTTTTAAAAAACATCAAAATTGGACAACATATTTACAAGCCTTGGTTCCTTATCATTATTATGTTTCTTCTACTCTAGAGCCTTACAAGTTATCAAAAGCGAAATAACAATATTTTAATTAGATATGTAATCCCACGTTGTTTTAAGGTTTCTAAACTCCTTATTGAAAACAAACTTTATTTTTGTTATAAACTTTTAACAAGATATTTACCTTAGTTTAATGTCATTAGTAATTAGGCGACAAAAAATTTAACATGACATAACAACATTGTATATAAAAAAGGCTTTTAATGAAAGAAAACAAAACCCTGTATAAGAATTCCTTTTTTACCCTTTAGCCTATTATGAGAACCGGTGACATAAATGATTAAAAGACTTTAGAATAAATATCCTTAGGCATTTGTTCCCAATTAAACTTTGTTCCTTTCTGCTCATGTTTTATACAACGTGATTCCTTTCATCCCTCAATCCCTGATCCCTTATACAACTTCATTTTCCATCAATAACATAACAGCCTTGACTGATTCTTGACTTTATGTAATCTTTTGTGGATTATTTTCTCGACATCATTATTTTGCCTTACACAACTCTGAAACTTGTATTGGAATTGATGTCGAGCATAATAAGCTGCTTAAGAGATTTGATGGACAAATTGTGCGCATTACATAAAGAAATATTATTTGAATTTGTTATTCCCAATTAATTTGACTTGCTACGAAAATCTTAAACGAACTTAGCAGTCAAAAAGGAAGTGGCTTCAACATCAGAAATTCTCCCAAAAATCCTACAGTATATTTAGCTAAAAGTCACATTTCCAAAAGAAACTTAGCAACTCAAAAAGATCATTTCATTTGATCCAAAGCTTTGTTGAAAGGTTTCTTCTACCTATTCTACATTGTATTATGTATCATAAAGCGATACTAATGAGCTCTGATATTACATTACCCAATCATGATATCGACATTTTGGTCCTTATCCATCATCATCACTTCCTGGTAACTATTTGTTAACATTGCCTTGATACTGTTGATACCCATCGCTCTTTTAGTGCTCTCAAAAGTTATACTAAATATTATCGGAACTTCAACTATATTATTCAGTCTCATGCCCACACACCTAAAGCCTATGAATCGTCCATAAATTATGTAATAAGTACTTCTTTTTCTTCGAAATATATTTATCTTCAACCTCTTATACATTGATCCTAAAAAGGCAAAATAAACATTTTTCCTCTTCAGCCCACTCTTTCTAAGAATCTCTAACTCTCTTTCAAGCACCCGTACTGATTAAATCAACAAAAAGCAAAGCCTGTGAAAGAAAGTTTTTATAATTGACGAGAGGAAACCTAAAGAGGAAGATGCTTTCATAAGGAAATCAATTCAGTATGGATGATGGCATGGATATCTCTGTGACATTTTAGAGAGACTCTCTATTTAAACATACACATGTTCACTTCGTGATCAAGTCTTGTCATTTTGTTCAATAATATTATGAGAAATTGAATTATTCCAGTAGGAGTTTGTGTATTCTTGGAAGGAAAATGTAATTAGGTTAGGTACATACACAGGAATAGTCATAGTTGCTGAGTACTTGGAACTGTTATTAAATTTGGTATGAAATTTCACAGATTTTCTGAAATATATGTTTTGTGAGTTGATATGTTGAGATTGATATGAAGGATTGAAAGATCAAACAAAATGAAGTTGGAGTATGTAGGCGGAACTGCGGAAGTAGCAGATTTAGCTTGTTAGCTTTGATAATAACATGTTTTCCTATGGGTTTTTCGTATCATAGGGAGGATGAAGCCTTTCCTGTGTTATTAGCTTGCTGGCGGGGTGACGGGTGACCAGGGATCTTTTTCGGGTGAACAACAATTTCATCAGTCTACTTCATCTCGTTTCCTGTTTGATATCCTGAGATTTTGTGGCTTAATTAATTGACAAGTCGGTTGTTTAGACACACGTTGTTTTATAAGTATATGTGTTTTAGTTATAAGAAGTAATTTGAGGTAAATTAGGCATGAAATTAGATCCTTATATGTATTTTTGGGGTTTGAAGGACGGATCATTTTGAGTAAACTATGATTTTGAGACAAATGATGTTTCAAAAAAACAGTGTGGAATTTGCATTTATGGTAAACATTAATGCGTTCATTTTTTGGAGGATATCTTTTAGAACATTAAGAAATGGGGTTTTTTCTTTGGTTTGCATATTTTTTGAAACAGAAGGAAAGACATTTTACGATTTTTTAGTACAAAGGTTGAAATTTGAAATTTAGTTTTTAAGTCTTAAGTTTGAAATGAATTTTAAAAATTGTAGCTAAATGTTATTTTTAATATAAAAAAGTTTAATTTCTTGTTCACAAAATCAGCATTACAAAGCTATGCCTCGAAGTTGCACGTCTTTCAGCAAACGCAATGACATTTTAAAAATTTTTTTAAATGCGAAGGTTACGAATATAGATGGTGGGTAGTTTTCAAAGGGTAATTTTAAACAATTATTAAAAGTCCTGCTCCAAACTTAAAATAAAGCTGGAATCAGTTGAAAGTAAAAGCAATGCAAAATATAGGAAAAATAAAAAAAATTCCACTAACTTTAAAAATTTTACCTAAATTTAAAAAGTATATATTAATAAGTTTTGCAAATATATTTAGAAATCCAGTATCGAAGTTACATAATACCATCTTCTTCTTCCACTTCCGCTTGACAAAAGAAATTCAATTTTTTATTAGCATTATATTACAAAGAATAACTTAAGGAGATGAAAGATTGAAAATGTTATAGAAATCTATAAATTCGTAAGCGAATGAAAGAACGCATAGAAATATTGTTGTTGTAAATAAATTTGCTATCTATTGTGTCATTGGAAGGTTTGAATCTCTTGTAAATAATTCATTTGAAGAGGGAATGTCATTTCATATTGGAGAAATGTCACTTTTTTCCTCGATACAATTGAAATTGAACAAAGGAAGCTCTTTACGTTGACATTCGATGTGATACGCGAAAAATCTTCTATCCCAATTCTAATCCGATAAAGACAAAGTTCCTACTACTACTACTTTTTCCATTCGTACTAGATACATACAAACTGTACAAAGTAAAGAACTGTTTAGAAAACACGTGTCCCGATGGGGGAAATTGTCATCAACCATGTATTTGACATTTTTTGACCTTTGAAATTGCAATTGCTACACCAATTATACAGAAATTAAGGACTGATAGCCACCACAAATTTTTCACTCTTTTTTTATAATTCTAATATTATTCTGCAAAAGTTTATGTAAATTTTTGCAAACAAAAACTTCTCACATCATGTATTAAAAGCTACATAAATAAAAAGAGAAGTAGGTAATAAATAAAGTTTTGTTATTAGGGGACCTTGTCATTGATTATGTAAAGCAACAAAAAGCAAGGCAGTAGGAGGAAGTGAATCTGAGCATTTGTTCCCTTGTCAAAATACATTTCGCAGGAATCGTGCTGCGATTTATCACAATAAAAGACCACCACCAATTAATTAAAATATAATTACATTTTCCTAGTTTATTTCTAAAGGAGAAAGTACAAATTCATTCAAAAATAAATTATTAATATGTGCTTGTATTATTAATATTTTTTAACATCCGCAGGTACTCTTCTTTGCAGTTTTTATTAAGTACAAATGAAGAAAATAGACTGGAGAGAGACCCGGAGAGAATGCTATGAATGTTTTAGAGTTAAATTTTTTCCACGACTGGAATAATAATTCAATATTTAGTGTTGACATTAAGGATTGAGTTAATTCTTAATTATTCTTTTGTATATTGCATAACAGGAGCTTCTTTTGTTTATAAAATTGAATATGCAATACACATCCAATTCTTCTAAACTTTCTAAAAACACAATCTCTGCTTTTTTAACATTAATTCCCCCTAAAACATCCACAAGTTGCAACAGTTGAAAGTACAAGAGAGCAATTCAAATTACATTATTTCCTAATGCAATTTGCTAGAAATAGACAAGCAAAAGCAGTTTTTACACTCTATCATCACTACTACTACTACCACATGTACTATTTAATGAGTTTTCCGAGTTTTCCCAACTTAAAGTAACACAACCTCCATTAAGTTCAGTAATGATAGTAATGAAGTAAATGAGTTTGTGACATAAAGTTAAAGATTTCCTCTTGCATTTTCAAGAAACGATGAATCACATTACCTTTCCAGGGGTTAGTATTTTTATTTCCTATATACAACGTACTATTTTTATTTGTCCATTCTGGTTGATACAGATGGATGAAATGTCAGAGTGAGAGGGGGGAGAGCGATTGAAAGTGAATCTGAAGTTTTTTTCGTGGAAAATGAGAAAAAGTTTTTATTTTGCAGAGTGGTGGTGGTGGTGGTGGTTGTACTAAAAGTTGTATTTTACCTTGTAATGAGTTATATGTCTCATGATGTCAGTTACATCCATTTTAGAAAACTTTACCTTAAGACTACAACTATAATATAACGAACAAAAAGTTATTTTCATTTACAGCTAACTTCTTCGAAATATTTTTATTAAAACTAGTGATGCACAACCGTAATCATAAAGGGATCTTATCAGATGTTAAATAAAGATTCTTATCATGGGTAGGTGAAATCAATTTAAAAGATTTGGAGTCATAAAAGCACCCAATGTTACCAAGTTAGACAAAACACGATTTTAAATGATTTTTTTGTAATTGTTTACTTTTAGTAAATAAAATAATCAGGAAATTGCATCTATTTATCAAATGTAATTTTACAATTAGATGACTATATAGTGCGGTCGTTAATTTGATAGTACAACTAATAATAAATGTTAATTGCTGAGTAGATAGTATGAAGGTATCTTCGTTATATCGATACGGTTAAACATAATGGTCCACGTTCATATTTTAAATAACGGTCAAAATCTTACAGGTTAATTACCAATAACCTCTAGTAATAATAATCTGAACGGATAATATTTCTTGTTTGAAAAAAAAGCTCATAAAATGCTGTGTATGTTATTGATCATAAAAGCTACTGATCACAATAGATTTTAAGGATAATGAAAAGTGTTGGGTTGTTAATCACTAGCCAAGAAAGAAGTTAGTTCAATCCATCTTGTGGTGTTTAGGTATTGTCACTGTCATACAGCAACTAAAATACTTTAAGTGGCAACCTGTATCCAACACATACAAATGTCAAACATTTTACCAACAAAAATCTTACACTTGCCTTTTCTGTTATATCATAAATCTTAAAAGTTAAAAGCTAAAAACTTTCTTAAGTTTTTAGAACTAGCTGTCACAGTTCAGTTTTAAAGAAACTATTAAATTTAAGTTTTCAACCATATTCAACAATCTTTCTGAAATTTTTAAAATATCTGGAATCTGTGACTGTCTGTATTTGCTAGTTTTAGTTTTAAAATCTATCTGTGACAAAAAATATATAATATATTCCATTTTTAAATGTAATTAAGATTTGTAATTAAGAAAGTTGTGTCTCCCCCAACTCAACCACCATCTACTTGGAGAATTGAAAATAAAATTTCAATTTTAAGTAGAAATTTACGGCATTAAATAGTAGATAAAACATTTTTTACTGAAGAATGAATAACAGACGAGTTCTTTTTAGTTTAATTGGAATTTTTTAAGATTTTGTAAAAAGGACCATTTCAAAATTTGAAAGTGTAAAGACTAATTTTGAAATTCGGATGCATTTTACGTGCTAAAATCTATGAATTTCCACTTATCTCTAACTTTTACATAATTATTAAATATGTTGTATCATTTTTACTGGCTTTTCCTAAATAAGAACTGCAATAAAATCCAAATTCGATATCCCTACAACTATTTCGTACTGAAATCCAAGAATCCATTTTTAGCTTACGAAAGGAAATGTTTTAGTACAAATGTAAAGGATAATAGTACACCTGCGAATAATATTAGTCTCTTGGGTCGAGTTGACTTGTGGGAAAATGCACGTACATATAAATATATATCGAGGATTGAATGTAAGACACTCTAGTGCTAGTTGAACCATGCAGGTAGACTTAAGGGATTGTCCATTTACCAAGAACTTTCTTAATATTTCTTGTGAAATAATATTCTACCCCTGAAGAGAGAGGGATTTCAGCTTTCTTCTGGATGGCCACACCGGTCCATTTTCCAATCTCCATCCATCCGAACCATCATCTCTCTCACGTACCCATCCCATAGTACTGCACCTCTTCGTACTCTTCCTTATTCTCTCTATCTATCTATAGGAATTTTCAGAGTACACCCTGTCTGACATGACTACACACCTGAGATCACTACTGCATTCAAACTATCTTCATATCTACACTAAATTCTCACTCAAATACCACTACTGCTTTCATACTTGCGAAGATACAGGAACCTATAACTTAACTTATTCTTTTGAATGTAACGAGCCATTCACAAATCCAACAGCTTTATTCATTTTTGTCATTTTAAGATTAAAAGATAACATTATTGACGAAATTATTTTCAGATTACGGACATTTGTGTCAATTTGGCTTTAAAGCTTTATTTACAAAGAAATTGAAACTCTGAAAATGCCAAAGATATGCTATTAAAACGCTCCTTAATGTCACTTTAGCGTTTGTATGCCGTTTTTATTGTAAGAAGAATGAGAGGACAGGATGTATGAACAATAGTTGGATAAGAAGATGTGCCCAGCTGGGTATGTGTGTTTGGTTGGCTGCTACTGCGGATACGAGGGGGTATCGATTTGTAAACCGGAGAAAGTGCCGAATAGTGTCGATGGGTGAAAGTGCAGAGAGAAAGTGTCTCTCCCTTGCAAACACTTTCACTTTTTGCACAACAACAGAGGAGAGAGTACACACACACACACTCCCTCATCACTCATGAACATTAACACTACAACTAAACAACTCAATGCAGTGTCACTTACTTAAAACTATCATACCAGCATCAAGGAAAATTACTTGAAATTAACTCATACTCTTTTTTAGTCTCAAAGTTGGCACATCTCACCACCCGGCCGATTCTATAAAAACTTATAAAAATTATTGTATCTAACGTTTTAGTTTTTCGTAATTTATAATTTCCAGTAAAATGGAATGGAAACAAATTTCAATTTTTAATATATTCTCATGAAAGTAATAAAATCAAAGCACTAAGCGAGTAGTGTGTATGTGTGTGTGTGTGCGTCTGTGGAGTGAAAGTGGCAACCGATCAGAATGATAAACCTGATAATGTCCTGCTTACTACAAAATTTATTATTTGTCTGAAGATTCAAACCAGAGCCTTAAACATTTTTGAAATTTTCCCTAAATTCCATTTGGGAAAGTCTCAAGAAATTTCAGAGAAATGACTGACCCTTACTACCCTCGAACACCTGCAGGTCAGTTCTTTCTATTTAAAACATGTCTTTAAATAATTGGTTAAAATATTAATTAAGATTTATATACATTATTTTTTATTTTAACAATTTAAACATTTTTAGACCCGAATTTCTCTTTTAAAAAATAACTAAATTTAACTGTGCAAAAATTTAAGTTTTATAATTATAATCTAAACTTTTTGTCCTTACCACATATATTTTTAAAGGGTTTCAGTGAATCAATTTCTTTAAAGAACTTTGATTGACACAAATCTTATTCCTTCGTTTCGAAACAAATTCAAATAATAAAGAATTTAATGTCTTAAGATAAAGCAAAATGTTACAATTATACCCGACCGAAACCGTGCACTTAAGCAATT